>JALLPE010002016.1:0-10405 GCA_036940025.1 Conticribra weissflogii
TTTCATTGTTAATAAGATTTTTTCATATCCTGAGTCCAGTGTTGCTGTACATACTGACCATATCTACAACACCAGTGACTCCCATCACCTATTTCTGAGCAAGAAGATTCTTTTGATTCACCAAATTCTTTTAGTACTATTGAGCAATCAAGCAAGCCAATCTCAACTTTCAAGCTGATCTTTTACCTTTTAGATCATCATCTGCTCAATCCCAAGACCCTCCAAATACTCCAAGTTCAACACCACCTTTGATCTCTTCATCAAGACAAGAGATTGACAAAATCTATACCTTTTACCCTGTGATTTGACTTCAGATGTTGAGAGATATACCTACATTTGTCAGTTATAATGACCAACCCTGCCAACCAACTTCCCTCCTACAAATATGACACCATAGTGCAAACTAGCAGTAGTTATATTTGCATCCCTATTGGCTGTGCTCCTGCAGAAATCCGGTGTAATCAAGTGGTTGTATAAAGAGAGATCCACCTTGTATTTGTCAGTTATCATGACTAACGCTGCCAACAAACTTCCCCCCTACAAATCTAACACCATAGTGCAAGCTAACAGTAGTTACATTGGCCTTCCTATTGACTGGCTTATCATATACCATCATCTGAGGTATTACATTTTCAGTCTTCAAGTCTTTCATCAGGAAATTTAAATTGGATTGACATACTTATTGATGTCTTTCAGTTCAATGTTCCAATTGTCCAAAATTCAATGTGCATTGAAGCTGCAAAGAAGAAGTATGGTTTCTCTCTGGGTGGAAGGGCTAATTTTGCTTGATGTCATAATTTGTCTGATGACCTTCTTGTTGGAACACCTAAACCCTTGATAATGAATTTCCTACCTATTCCAAGATCTTTTGTCCTTCCATAGGTACTACTTCAAACACCACTATATCTGGACCTCAGAAAGAACTTCTCTTATGGCACTGGAAGCATGGGATCAGCATTTATTGTATCCAACAGCTCATACAACTGTCTCCTTCACTAAAAAGAAACCCTACCACATGTCACCCCAAAATTTTCTCCATTGCTTCCAGATAGTGATATGAGCTGTGAAACTGCTCAATCATTGTTACAAGACAGAAGTTCCAAGAATCATATCAGTGAGTAAATTTATCACTCTAATTGCACTTTTGAGGATGAGATCTTGGATACACTCAAGGCTTTTTGCAGGGTCACTTCAACTCCTATATCCCAAGAAACCAAATACTCATGACAACAATGGCCATGCCTCTGATCACCCCAATATACCCAATTACCAATTGTGATGGTGGAGCAATGCTACACCTCCTACTGGTCAAACAACTCATCTTTCTTGTGATAGATCCCATGATTGTTCTTGCTCTGATCACAAACATGACAGCAGACCCCTCCAACCTTGCAATTCATTTGGTTTTTCTAAACACACACAATCCAGCAACTGGTACCCAATCCACCAAGGACTTTGATGCTTTTTGTAAAGCCACCAACTCTCCTTGTGCTCATTCCCAGGGATCAGCATATACCAAACATTCTGCTTCGACAAAAGGGTATGATTGCCTCTATAAGGATATGTATCACATTGACAATGATCATCAATCCTCATGCCAATTCAGTTGCTCTCATAGTTGCTTGCATAGTTGTGATTTTCATGATGATGACGGTTAAAATCAATGTTCATTTTCATCACAGGGTGACTGCAATATTGTTGGTTACTATAACTTTTCATCTAGTCCAAAGTGCCCACATGATGAATCCAAGTATGGTCAATAAAGGTTGGCTTCTCCTCTGCATCATAAGCATGCAGAATCAAGAATCAGTTCCAGATTCATCTCGCCCTGACCATTCCCAATGGCACACAAACCCAAGCAAATGTTCAGACCATCCATCTATGTATCATTCTTCCAATCCAACTGACAAAGAAGTATTCACATCTCAACCACAAACAAAAAATTTTAACTACCAACTGACGTTGACTACTACTCCAGTGAAAATCCCGTTGTTGATCAAATACAATTTAGCCCCACACCACCTGCATTTGACAGTTGTAACTAAACTGGTCCAAAGACAAAACAAAACAGTTATTGGTACTACCCTAAAGCTGACCACCAACCACCTGCCACATTAATGTTTGAATTTTTACTACTATTATCAGCTTGAACTTGCCTACCATGATGAGGAAAATTGCAAATAACAATTTCAAGTTGACTATCAATATCACTACAAACTCCTCCAAGGGTTGTCAGACTTGTATTGAACCTCTTCCAGTTCAAAAGAATTAGTCTTTTTTCATTAATCACAATCAAAAGATATTCCTCAACCAGTTCATTCATATTGCAAAGGAAAATTGAACTGAATTACGAAAATGGTATCCCCACCAGAAGCATCATGCCTCCAACAAAAATTTAACAAAAGCAACAAAAGTCATCCATGATAATGGGGGAGAGTTCCTGGTTTTGCCTTCCAACAATCATTACAAGTGTTGAACATTAAGTTAGTTCTGACCACAAATAAAAACCCTCAGTTAAATTCCATCTGCAAGTGGATGAACCAGACTATTCCAACTGTGTTGAAAACAGTTTTTTTTGCTCAGATGCCACAAACATGCCATCAAGCAGCTCTCCTTGAAGATGATGCCCTAGAAACTGCCATGTATGCCTTATGTTCCAAGGTTTCAATCACATTGCAAGCCATGCCTGGAGGACTTGCCTTCTCTTATTACATGTTTCTCAGTGTCCCTCTTCATGCAGATTGGCACAATCCTTGCACATCAAAAGGAATTGGTCAATGATGCATCGAATTGTGCTAAAAAGAGGCATGTAATTTTTGACAACCAGGTTGGTTCTCTCAAAAATAAACGTAAGCCCAAAACTACTTGACCCTTTGGATTTTTTGGGTCCATTCTAATGTATTATGACAATTCTCTTGAGACCAGGTATCACTGACCATGTTAATGTTTGGTTCACTTGGCCATATCTAGAGCTCACACCTTTGTTATCTTACTTGGAATCCTTGATTCCTTTTGTGAATTATGCAGAGGGAGACTGTTGTGCCCAATTGTGCCTGATTGGGATTCCCAGGATACCTCTTTTGTAGATCCCCGTTCCTCCCTATTATGATTCTTGGTGACATCAGGTGCACATGCTATGCATGTGCCCTTGACATCCATCTCTTAATTTGCCCTTGCCTATGTTAAATTTATCTTCTAGTTCCATACCTACCTATCATAATTCTAAAATAAAATTACTTATAACTGGGTATATCACCCATGGCCTTGATTATTTTCTACCATAAATACAACATAAATTGCTGCAACCATCATCTAAGTGATGATTCCCATCTTCTTGAAACATAGACTTGTTCTTTCCAATGCCAAAGGGTCAATAGATTGCCTGAGATCAGATTCTTTTTGACACATCAAAACATTACTTCATATCAAGAACTACATCTTTCATTTTTTCAATAAAGGGTTTTAGTTCTTTAGGTGCATCAGACAAGTAAAAAATTAATGAAAAATTGGCTTATTTGTTACCAACTTTGACCTTATAAGAACAGCTCAATTCTGGGTCTGAAGACCTTTCAAATACTGCTAAAACATGATGAATATAATATCAATGAAGACTAAATAAAATGAGGTTGTTTTTTAAGGTTTTAAAATAGAAAATACTACATTCTTCAAACCCAATAGGAGTAGAAATTTTTGGTTACTCTGAAGGAAAAAGTGTTTTATTATGAATTATTTGCACTTAAATTATATATATTAATCAATTCAATCATTGCAATAATATTGGTTGCATCTGTGGTATTTGGGGAGCCTATCAATGTAGTCAAGGTGACCTCAAGGGCTCTTGCAAGCCTTCAAGAACCTCCCATCGTTCTGTTGTTGTTGGAACATGATGCTCCCATTATTTGACCCAAAATTATGACATCCAGTGGTCATGGCATCATCTGGTACTATTGCCAAGGGTTCCTGAAGTTTGCTGGCCCTTCTGGGGGCTCAATCACTCCACATGCACAGCAGAGCAATGTGGAGGAATTTTCATCACAAGCAACCATGGGGTGATGATGCTCTGGTGCTTAAATGGCTGAGTTATATCAAACAAAAACTTGTTGCATTTTCAGGAGTTGTACATTGCATGTATTGAGTCCACTTTGTGAATTCACAAGACTTAAGAGAAAGCAAAAATTTGTCACTGAATTAGTAAAAAACCTTTGCTAATGAGCAATTTTACTGCTAATTACAGCAGTTGATAGATTAACCATTAACAGCACCGATTTGTTGTCTATTGATAGCTTGATATATAGAGGTCTTGAGGGGAGATCGGTATTGACCACTCTTATATATCCTCTGTCTGTATGTGCAAGTAGCAAGTTTGTATGCCTTGTGATATCCTATACAATTAAGGCCCATGACAAGTGTGTTAGATGATTTAATGCAGGATATACCATTGGGTTAGGCATAGAGGGTGCTGTAGGAGATCATTTTGGAGCAGATTTGGGGAGGACACAGTGTTACATTTGATTGTTTTGGTTTTTGGTCAGAGTTTCATTGTTAGAGTTATATTTTTGTTTGATTTGATGGTTGAGAGGTTGAAAGTCAATAAATAAGAAGAGCCATGGAGTATCCAATTATCAATCACATGACCAAGACATTGCCTCTTTCTGCATCATCTTTGGTTGTCATGATGTAGTTCTCTCTATAGCATGCTTTTCCTTGAATTAAAACTGAAGGAGGGGCTTGAGACAACCCTGTAACTGAATAGAGCACTTAACAAGCGCCTTGACTGAGTCTGATTTCTTTTTGATTCAAAGAGAGTTAAGGGGGAAATTACAGTGCTGGTTGCTCTATTGAGAGCACAATCAGAAACACCTAATGAAATTGATGGTTGGGTGGGTGGGTGGGGTTGAAGAATATAATTTAATATAGATGTTTTGGTTGACAGAAAAATCATGACAAAATGGTACATGGGAATAGGCCAAACCGTTTTGGTTATCTCTTACCGGAAGCAAAAACCAAAACTGAAGAAAAAGTATGGTACCAGTGCCACGTTACGGAGGTGGAGGGATCATTTACAGTGTATGATCACTTCACTTCTAAAACAAACCCGGCAACGCGATGAACAATACGATCCGCCGCCCGCTTCGCTCCTTCTCACTCTTTTCCAGAACGTTGCAATTGACTAATCCAAGTAGAAAACTCTTCTTGCAGGAAAAAATTGTATCATCGAACCCTCAAACTGCCTTTGATTGTAATTACTGTTTATCAGCTGCTCCTCCAACAACATCCGCGAAGCGGCACTTTGTATCGAACTCCATCGTTACCTCTCTTAGCGACGTCATTCTCGCAGGTGAAAGAGGCCATGATAATGACACGTTCAAGAGAAATGGCAGCAACAGTGCCCTAAGTGAGAGCGCATCGCTTGCCACGCCATCTTTCCTTTTATTAGTCGAGAGATTGAAATCAAACAAACAAACATGTACAGTCGTCGAGTCATCTTGCGGTGGACTGATCTCGGCATCGCTCATGAGCGTGCCGGGTTCTTCCAGAATTTACTTCGGTGGAACTGTAGCGTACAGTACGAAGCACAGTGGGAAATTACTCTGCGGAGATGAAGAACTCCACAGGCGTTTATTGAGCACATCCCCGGAAAACAAGCTCACTGACTCCGACTCCCAAAATTTGCTCATTGACCCGATGCTTAGCGAGGATACGAAGAAATATATCCAATCAAAGATCCAATGGACGCGGGAAGCGGCTTTGTCATATTGTCGGCACCTAGACACCGACTTTGCTATTGCCGAGGGGGGAGCCACGGGTCCAACATTTCGTCCAGACGGGATGAAAGCTGGCTTCGCTGTTTTAGCAGTCGCGGGTCGTCGGAAAGGAAGTGACCAGATTGAAATTTTGGCTCAGCGCGTAGTGTACTCAGACAGTGCCGATAGGGAAGACAATATGAGGTTGTTTGCTGATTCGGCTGCCGATTTATGCGGTGAGGTCTTGAACGCTGGCTCTGAAGTGACAGCAGATGGGAAAGCTATCAGCACAAAACATGCTCAAATGGATGAATTGGGTGCGTTACAAGATTTATTTTTTGATCGATCATCGGGTATTCGCCACAATTCAGATATTTTGAAGGATTTTTACCAACGACCTGATGCAATGCATGTGGTCGTGAGAGGCACAACTGAACTATTGTTCGCTTCTTCAAGGGAATTGGCGTTGGCCCCTTACGAAGATCTCTGTGGAACCTACCCGGCAACCTTTTTTGAGGGAAGGACTTTCTTGGGACGATTAGGTCCGGAGCAGACCCCGTTGTTTGCTTTGTTCCTTCCGGCAGATGCTGCTGCACCCAATGAGAAAGGCTACTTCGCCAACACTCGGACTCGGGCGCCGATGCTTACTCCGCTGCACAATGAATTGGCGTTGACTGCAACTGCCTACATCAACTGGCAAAAATCACATAAATATTGCAATGTTTGTGGCGCGCCCTTGGAATTGATCTATGGAGGTACATGCTCAAAATGCACAAATACGAATGGTGAAACTCACTTCCACTGGCCCAGGCAGGACCCGTCGATCATAGTTCTTGTCACAAATCCGTCTTCGACTCACGCTTTGTTGGCAAGATCTCCTCGACACCCCCCTTATTTATATACAGCGTTAGCTGGATTCGTCGAGGCAGGAGAAAACATGGAATCTGCTGTTGCTAGAGAAGTATATGAGGAGTCAGGTGTAACAGTCGATGGAAATAGTGTGGAATACGTCGGAAGCCAAAGTTGGCCTTTCCCTAGATCTTGTATGATCGGGTTCCACGCGAAAACACATTCGAGGCGGAACGATAATGGATTGGCAATGATAAATATCGACCCTGACGAACTAGTGGATGCCAAATGGTTTGAAAAGGTATGTTTTTTCCGACTTATATAATGTTCTTTGTTGGTTATTGAGTTCATCAATGGCCCACGCTAACATCTTCTGCCGACCCAACTATGAAGGAGGACGTGTATCAAGCTACACGTGACGCAGACGCCATGGGGGCCGTGATGGAGAGGAAAGTTGTTGAAGAGCACATTTCTTCTGGACACTGGAATGGGAAACTGTTTGTGCCTTCGAAAGGTGTCCTTGCAAGGACACTGATAGACAGATGGTTGGAAAGCAATTGATATGACGCTAATTACTCATGTTTGCCATGTTTCACCATCATCCATTGTAATAGAACTTATAGAGTGGATGCACTACACTAGATTCGTACATAGTTTGTGAATTATATTTCATATGAGCTGAGAAAATTCATGCAATGGTTTGATGCGTGCCTCAAATATGTCAATGAATTCCAATCAATGTCTCCACCTCCTTTCATGGCCGCCATCCATTTGAGGTTCCAGAAATCCCCTGAATTCTACTTCCTCCGGCGAGAACAAGCTGTCTCTCCACACTGCACTCCATCTTGCTCCATACCCTCTTTCAGTCCGAACCTCTATGACTGGACGAGACTCGTGAACACCCCCGAAACAATGTATATTGATCCACGCCGCTTGTGATAAAATTGTCTGCACCACTGCTTCAGCATGATGGTTCTTTTCGGATTCACTCCCCTTTATCATTCCGAAGAAACCCTCCTCGCCTCTATGAGCATGTTTGGCAAGAGCTCTAGCTGCAACTGTCAGCTGAGATTTTGAGTTTGGTTTGTGGAATTTGCGTGAGGAGCAAATCAACTGATCGATTGATGGAGGGAGAAGGTACATTTCTGAGTTATCAACCTCATCCAAAATATCCTTATTTTGCCGAGTAGATTGATATTTAACGCTGCCAATAGTTCGGCGGCATCCAAGTACAGCAAAAATCCCCGCACTCCCTGCCGCTCGTAACCATTTTGTGCATTCTTCCACAGAGTTGATTGCTTGGGGAATATTGCTGGCGTTGACCAACTCATTAATGCATTGTTGGTCTGACATGCCAAAATGAGATGCAGGCAAAAAGGGATTGCATCTTTCGCTTCGGTGTTGAAGGATAAGTTTTAGTCGATGGGACAGCTCGCAATAAAAAGGCATTCGTGGAAAACCCTGAAGTTTGTTCCAAAGAAACTGATCATCCCCATCAAGGGCAAGGGTTGTGAGATCTAGATCCGAGTCGAAATAATATACTTTAGATGGTTGGGGTTCGTACGATGGTTTCGAAAGCAATCCCTGGATCAGTTCATGTGATATGACAGAATCTTCAGCTATCAGCATTTCTTCAAGTGCTTTTCTCATGGGCGATGACTCTTCGGTCTTCCAGATCTTCCAAATGTCTATTTTGTTTTCGTCGTCGCCACTAGACATCATAACAACAAGCGTCGGCAAAGAATGTGGTTGATTAGCTACATCGAGCAAGTTGGCGTCTGCTAAACGATATGGTATCAGTTGCAGTCGGCTTCGGATACTGCATGTGAAGTGAAGTGGTAAACTAGATCGTGACAAGAATGAAGAAGTATGGAGAAGAATGGGTACTGTACATTCGATGGAGAAATTCATTTACATTCATCCAGAACCTCCTGCGGTGAAGGAAGTGTTGTGAGTAACAGTAGTAGAGAATTGATGACGATGACAGGCGACACCAGTTGTTTGCGCGGCACTTTCTGGGAGTGCTGCTCTCCTAAAAAAATTATGATGCTCTAGTAGGTTACTTAGAGCTTTCTGAACACAAATAATTTGGCGTATGGAAGGCTGCGAAAAAGACTCAAGTAAATTGCAATACTCAGAGATAACCATTCATACTAAAAGAAAACATTCAGATTTGTGCATTTTATTCTCGTTGATTAATGCAATTCAATGCAATATGACCTTCTCCCTTACACCAATGACAGTGGTCATGGTCGAACGGGCATTCCGACTTTTCTCGATTGTATTTCTTACAACCTTCAGAATGGTAATTGTGAAATCTACAAATAGGGGTTGAATTATCTTTCGGAGACAAGACCATCGGTGCCCGCTTAGGATGAGAATATTTAGAATGAGATCGTAGTGATGGGTTCTGTGACGAATCACCTCTGAGCTCTTTCATTAGAGACGAGATCAATTCCTGACCATTCAACACAACGCCGTCATCCAAAATTTGTGGTTGCAGTTCATCCATTCTCATCCCATTGCTATTTATTTTTTCATTCATGCCAGCCACCGCAATAACACCATTTTGTGTGAATCTATTTGTAAGAGCTTCGCTTTTGATAATCACGATCCGTGGGGCAATGACAAGTTCCGATTGAACCCATTGGATCATTCGTAATACTCCATTCAGTTCCCTATTACCCCCTATGTCAATTAGTACCATATCAGGATAGCGATTTCCTCGACCGTCTGCCTGGTTACAGTCAATGGCCAGTGACTGTGCTCCTTTTGGATCCGTGATTGCGTCGACTCTGCAGAATTTAATCACGTTCCGGAAAATTTTGCCCGCTTCATCATTGCTTACTCCTGACGAAGGTACTAAATTCTCAAGCTCGGAAAAAGTCCGTTTTCGTGCAAGATCGATCATTTCAGAGCCAGTGTCAAACGCGACAATTTCTCCATCACAATAAGGAAATGACACTTTTTGCTGTTGGAGTAGCAGCATCCGCCTCAATATCAAAGCTGTGCATTCGCCAGTCGAACACCCGACTTCCAAAACCTTGTCTCTCGGGCGCAGGTGTGATGTTGCCAAAAGCCGATAGTTGACGGTATCGGGAGTAATCAACACGAATGGTTGGCTCCTGGAATCATTTATGTTGTTTTCTCCACGCGATGTTTTGAGTTCTTGAACCGCATCAAATATAGGTAGCAACCGGGACGATCGTACACTGAGTTTTATATTTTTGCTTTTTTCGCAAAAGATGCAATCATCGTGAATTTTGCCATTATCAAAGTAATGATCAAGACAAAGTGGCTGAACAGACAGGCGCGTATCCTCGGTTACTTTTCTCTTCTTGCGTTGTTGAGACGGGTCGTCACCCTCATTTTCGAGTTCACGGGTATAATCTTCGTTAGAAACTCCGACAATAGTTCCAACAATTCCAAGTTCTTTAGCAGATTTTGGGCGGATGTATACTCTCCTGTTGATAGAGAGATTAGCGCAGTGACCTAGTCGTGGGGACGGGTAAAGTTGCCATTGCGAGAATCGATTCATGTTCATTAGTTGATGAGCATGGTTAAAAAATTTATTAGAATGATGAGCATGGTTAAAAAATTTATTAGAAAAAATTATGGAACAAGTCTGGCCACAGCTTCATTGGGCTTCAATCGCCCGAGGTTTATTAGGGTGTCCGCGCAAAGTCCAAATCTGTTATTTGTGTACAAAAACACTTCATTAGTTCGCATTGATGTGCCCAGTTATAAGGGGACAACGATTCT
Source organism: Conticribra weissflogii (assembly GCA_036940025.1). Lineage (NCBI taxonomy): Eukaryota > Bacillariophyta > Thalassiosirophyceae > Thalassiosirales > Thalassiosiraceae > Conticribra > Conticribra weissflogii. The sequence goes on from JALLPE010002016.1 coordinate 10,356, forward strand.
AGAGAAAACTGTTTTTAGTGATCTATAAAATATATTTATGATGTTATCCT
>JALLPE010002017.1:0-10400 GCA_036940025.1 Conticribra weissflogii
TGGCACCTGGTGTTCTCTTTGCAAATTAGAAGTGCATAAGGTAACATCATAAAAGTAAAACTATTTTGACCAGAATTGCTGTCCCCGTAAAACTGGGTACATCAGTATGGTGTAGAGTTTGAGTTTTGTGGATACGAGTTAATTGGAGTAATAAACTGTAGGTAGTAGTACTTACAAGTTCGTAATATATTGTACTACCAGGGGGTTCAGAAAAATATTTTATTTCGTGGATAATCGCCAACATCTAATATAGAAATCCTTTCACCGCATTACTAGAAAATACTTTTCCATGTGGGAATTCGTGTAAGCAACTTACGAGATTCGATCTAATCCCTTCTTCGTGTACGAGACGTAAAATAATGCCCTCCCTAAAACCACCTGTAAAAGCTTAGGAGGGGCGATTCTCCGTGACGAATTAAGACATCAATTTGTGTGGTCTCATCTTAAAACGCTGGTAGCAAAAGGTCGTCCATCAAGGTGAGAGAGACCATGAGATTTCCGCCGAAGGTCAATGGGCCTGCAAATACAAACGAAAGAACAGAAAAGACTTGATTAATTTTGTCTCTCACAGTGCCTCCCACATCCCATGTATTCCTCGCGTCATAATCGGCTGGTCATTCTAAAATTTATACCACAACAACATACCAAGGGTTTAGCAGTGTAACACAACAACCATATTTCCAAGATGATGGCAAACAGGGCAAAAATGTCAACCAAACGCAAGTTTGTTGCGGATGGAGTTTTCTACGCGGAGTTGAACGAACTCCTCACCCGCGAACTCGCTGAGGACGGATACGCCGGCGTTGAGGTCCGTACCACCCCCCACCGCACTGAGATCATCATCCGCGCCACCAAAACTCAGAACGTCCTCGGAGAGAAGGGACAACGTATCCGCGAACTGACCTCCGTCGTTCAAAAGAGGTTCGACTTCGCCGACGGTGCCGTGGAGCTTTATGCCGAGCGTGTCCAGAACCGTGGTCTTTGTGCCCAGGCCCAGGCCGAGTCTCTTAAGTTCAAGCTTCTTGCCGGACTTGCCGTTCGTCGTGCTTGTTACGGAGTTGTCCGTTTCGTTATGGAGGCTTCTGCTAAGGGATGTGAGGTCATTGTCTCTGGAAAGCTGAGAGGACAACGTGCCAAGGCCATGAAATTCGGAGATGGTTACATGATCAAAACCGGACATGCTGGACAAGTCTACACTGATGTTGCCGTCCGTCACGTTCTCATGAGGCAAGGAGTCATTGGAATCAAGGTAGCCATCATGCTTCCTCAAGATCCCAAGGGAATCGTTGGACCCAAGATTCCTCTTGACGATGTCGTCACCATTCTTGAGCCGAAGGAGGAGCCGTCTCCTGAAAGTATCCTTCAGGCTCAACAAGCCGCCGAGGCTGCTGCCGCCAATGCCGCCCTTCAGCAGCAGCTTCTTGCCCAGCAAGCTGAGCAGCTCGCTGCCGCTGCAGCTGAGGAGCCTGTTGATCCTAGCATGCAAGCTGGATTTTAAAAAGTAAATAAGTAAGCATTGAGGTACAATAAGTCTTTTCACTGTATGAGTTATGCAGTACCTATACGATACGGATTAGTCATATCTAGTTGAAAAGTCTCATACTCGATGGAAATTGCTATATTATGATCCACATACACCAAATTTAAACGAATTTACGAAAATGTTATGACATCTACATAAGGGAAAATCTTGCGCAAAGAACTAAACATAAAAATATATTCGACATCCTCAAAAGTTCGATGGTTTATCCCACACTACTTCCTTGGTGATCTTGTTGTAGTAGTAAGTATTTTGCGTTATCGGGTCGATAGCTGATCTCCAGCCAGAATCGTTTCCAGCAGGTTTCGCCCGACCTGCGGTGTGATTTTTGGCGACATTTCTATTGGAGGGTATATTCTTTTCCTCCACAGCAGCGGCTTCAGATTTAGTTGACTTAGTAGGTTTGACATGAGGCGATGTATTTTCCGGTTGAGGAGATTCAGACGACTGATGCTTCAATTTTTTTGACTTTTCGTCATCCAACGTCTCGTAAGAAGAATTGTTTTGGATATTGCGAAAAGATAGTCCGGTCATTTTGTCTGTCATCTTTCCAACTGCTTCTCGAAGTCTTCGAGTCGAAAATATGCTACTGTCAGTTTGGTCGGACTTATCGCTTGAGCTGGAATAGCTGTCATCGTCCTCATCGTCATAGCTGAAATGTGCTTGGTTTGCCGGATCTTGTTTTAGGTCAGCCAGTTTTGCCACAGGGTCTACTGCCTCGGATGACGAAATTTCACCATTGCCCTTCCCCTTAGCTGTGACACCGCGCGCTTTCTCCTTTTTCGGCGGTTTGTCATCCTTGTCCGCCTTACTTTTCCTCTTACGCAGAAATTTCAAAATACCTTTTCCGCCATGGTGTTTCTTTGTTGTCTTCGGATCATTGACGATTGCAGAGGCTGGGGTGGTGTCGCCTACGGAACGAGTGATGTCTTTCGACGCGGAAGATTCAACACGTTCCTTGGACCTGGGAGTAGTAGCATCGTTGTCAGCGGTAGAACCTTTGGTAGGAGTTTGACGCGCTACGAATCCTGGAGGCTTTTCCCATGATGTTTCACGAGTATGAATGTGATAATAGTACGTGAGGCCTGTGCTTTTATCGATGGCAGTTCTCCACAATCGTTTCGGCTTGTCGAGTGTTGGCGTGGTCTCTGGCTTCAGAGTTTGGGACGACGCCTCGGTGGTTTTGGAGGAAATACTGTTCTGGATTTGTTTTTGGGCGTTCTGTAGATCCGATGTCATCGCAGTCTTATCAGTTGAGTTCTCCTTGGCTGATTTCTGTTGACTGTCGTCGCTGCTTTTTGTTTCGAACAGTCTCTCCTTGAGCCCAACGCTTTCGGAAGGATCTAATCGAGGATTAGCAGGAGGTGAAATACCCCGTCGAGATGAAATGGGGCCTCTTACATCGATTTCATCTTCCATCCATCGATTTTTCGCGGGACTCATTACATCCGTTTCCTCATTATCATGACTCCCATCGTCTGAACCTATTGGATCAGATGGACTTCTAATAAGATTATACACTTTATCCAACTCGGCTTGGGACATTCTCACGAATTCTTTCTCCTCTTCTTCAATAGCAGGTGTATCGACGCAATTATTGTTTAAGAATTCCGATGCAGGCACGACTGCTGATGCGGGAAACCATCCGGTTCTGCCGCCGCTTCGTCCAAGCCACCAAGGACCCCGTTGATTTGAATGTGCAAGTACAGCTGCACCGGTGATGAACGACAATTGACCTTTCCTGGGATCACCTTCGAACGTTACCTTGGCGACGTGATGTATATTTGCCTCCTCCTCAGTTTCTTGCTGTGGTGCGGCAACTTCCGTTAGTTCTACTACATGTTCAGCATATTGTGCAGAAAGGGGTGCGTGTTGCATCGTGGTCGATGGGAAGTCGTGATGGCTTTCCATCTTTTCCGTGCGTGTTATTTCCGCCTGATCGTTGGGGATCTCAGCTTCAGCTGCAAGTTCAGTTTTTTCTGACAATGTAGTAACATCAATGTGTGCGGAAGACGACTCGGCTTGATCCAAATCCTGAGATTCCACGAGTAGTTGAGAATTTTTGATGCCTTCATTGACATCCTCCAAATCCTCGGGATCCGAACTCATATGTGCCGTGTCATCATCGTCTTCTTCGTCATTCGCAGCATGATGTTGACTTTCATCTTCATCCGAAGACCAAACCGCCCGAAATTTCTCGACTGTATCTTCATCGGATTCGTGTATTAGATTCGCAGCTTCCTCCTCGTCAGATATCGAAGAGTTGGCGTGCTCGTCATTGGATCGAGAACTTTTGTTGTAAATCACAGGAGACGTGGATCTTTTTGAAGATATGGAAGATTCCGCAACGCTGAATTTGGTGTCAATCGCAGGAACCTCTTTCTGCTGTATATCAAGGACATTCTGATGTTCCATTGGCTCTGACGTATCAGTTTCGTCCATGGATTCAACTTTTGCTTTCAATCGTTGCACTTCTTGCTCTGCTTTGATCCTTGCGACTTCGGCTTCAATTCTAGCTTTCCTCTCCTTTTCGATAGCCTCTTGCGCTTTTCTTAGAGCTTCTGCTTCCCTCTCAGCTACGAGTCTAGCAATTTCAGCCTCCATGTCTTTCGTCATCTGGAAATCTGCCGATTCTGATTTTGACACCGTCATATTCGCTGCAGCGGAGGAAGAAACAGGAATATCGTTATTGTTGTCTATTTGCTCGTCAATATCGCCTGTTACCGGAACAGTCTCTGGAACGGGTTCCAACTGAAGCGTTGCAATATCCTCTTCGGCATAGTCCATATCAGTTTCCATTCGCTTTTTCTCGTCCGAAATAGACTCAACGGCATTCATGATTTCTTCTTCGTCCAAACTGGGATCCAAATTTCGCGACGTTTTCCCAACCACCGACGCCTTTTCCTCAATTACTCTCTGTGAACTGGCCTCTCCCGTGCTGCCATCGGAACCAACCACATCCCGACCTAGCAGCAGTTGATTGCGAGCACGAATCCTTGCCTCCACGCTGTCGAGTTTAGCCGCCGCTTCCAACGACTCCTCCAACGCCTTCGTCTTGCGTTCTTCCGTCTCTTTTTCGAAACCGGGCAGTAGACGATGAATCTTTGGCGGCTTGTACTGACGAAGTTCCTCGGCGGGAGTGAGAGCATGAGGAGTCAAGGGCGATCTCACCATACCGGAACCATCCGTATCGGAATTTCCTGCCCACACATTGCTGTTATTGTTGTCAGTATTTGTAGATCCGTCAACAATGATGGAGTTCGGCGGTCTTCTGAGCATGGCTCCGAAGGAAAAGTCATTATCGCCTTTTTGTCCCTTCAATGTGAGTGTTTCTTTCGTCTCCATGGTGATTATGGATACACCATCATCGTAGGAAGGAGTGCCAAGTGTTTCTTTTTCCTTAATACCTTCGCGTTTGGGAGTGTGGATTGGGTTAATAATGCCAGTGATGGTTGTTTTCGTATTATCAGCGGCAGCGGCAGCAACAGAAGCTGTGTTGGACTTGGCTTGGATTCCCATGTGACTCGAAACGCGACTCTCCTCCATCAACGCCATATTGGACGCAATCGCCGTCTTGGTCGATTCCGAGAAATCCCTCGTCAAAGACCGACTTGTGGCAGCGGTGATTGCTGGCTTTTCCTCAAAGTCATCGACATGGGTCCGATAGTTGGTGTGCATCGCCGAGACGGCATTGCGAGAGGGAGTTCTCTTCGGTTCCTTCGTTCCCTCACTTTCGTAATAATCGTCATCCAGCCTTTTCCTCTCAATATTGGCTGCATTATTCTCATTTCGTTGCCCAATGACCTTTTCCGAAACATTCCATTCTTTCTTCCTTACATGGCTTGTATTCACGCCAATAGTTGCAGCACCACGTTCCCGCTCCGTTCCACCCCTTGAATCAGCCACATCAATATTCCCTGCCACGGCAGCGCCAGCACCACCACCGACACCAGAAGCACTATCCACATTGACATTCATATTCCCATTGACACTAGCAGCAGAGCCGACGCCGGGACTCCCAATCTTATTCCTCTTCCGATACCTCAAATCCAACTTCTTAATCAGTTCCTCCTCCCTCCCCCGATATTTCTGCATGACTCGATCGATCTGCGATAGTTTCTCCGGTTCATTCTCCGCGATGAGAGATTGAACAATGAGACGATAGGAGGGAGGGTGTCGTGGCGGCGATGGAGGAGATTTCAACCGGCCGTCATTCCTGTCATCAGTCTTGCCGCTGCCGCTGCCGTCACCACCGCCGGTGTGACCGCGAAAATGTTCCGCAGGCGACACGGACGTGGCACGCGGCGCAGCCGCAACGCTCGTCGTTCCATCCTCCTTTCCCAACCGCCCGTTCAGAGAACGACCCCTCCTACCGTGCGTCACCGACCCCGACGAGGTCGAACCGGGCGGACCTCCGATATCCTCCTCGGCGTCGAGGAACTTCCTCTTCCCCTGATCGACCATGGTGGCGCGAAAGACCCTCCGGCGGATTTGGCGCGTGAAGGCGTTGTTGTGTTGGTCGTTTCCTCCGCAATCGGCGTTGTTCGTAGAGGTAGGGCCGGTGACGTTGTCTCCATTGGTAGAATTGGAGTTTGGAAGTGAGGAATGATTGGTGGCATTCTCGCCCGGGACGGTGGTCATCGTTTCTTCCGTGCGAACGTCGTCGATCATACGGGAGTGCATCCCTCCCCGGGCGGGATACGGAAGAAGCGTGGGCGGGCTGGATTTGGCGCGGGTGCCGCCGCCGGAAGAACGTCGATTTCGGTAGTGGTCGGAGCCGTGGCCTAAGAGCGTGGATTCGTATCCCTCGTCGCCCAGTTGCGGATGATAGTGGACTAGGACTTGGCCTCGTGACTTGGGTGGTTTGGGGGCGTTTTTAGAAGTGGCCGCTGCTGCCGCAGTATCGGCTGTCGTCGTCGTCGTCATATTATTTATCGCAGAGGCCTTCTTGAAGCCTGGCGGAAGATTGGGGTCGTCCTCATTGGAAGATTGATTAGATGGCATTCGTCGATGACGGGAGGGGAAGGACTCGTATTTGACGCTTTTGTTGGATGATCCGTTTTGTGGATGTGACAGGTCTTGCGGATTCTGTGATGACGGAAGATTCGAAGACGACGACGACGACAGTCCCTCGGAGGCGTCCTGTGGGGGACGAAACGGAGGTATGGATGCCTCTTCGTCAGATGGGCCGTCGTGGTCCATGATGGTTGCGGTGCGCACTACAGTGGATACTTTCGATCAATTTTAAGGCGCGAGAGGACGAGGGGCTTCGAGTTCGACACTGGCTGTGTTATTATCAACACACCCTCTTGTTAGTTTGTTTTTCTTCGGAACGCAAGAGATTCGTCGACCAAGAGCCATCATAGGTGTACTAGGTACGGTGTATTGTACCTCCATCTACAGTACTGTATAAGATACGATACAATATCCTATTTTGTATTATTATTTGGCCGCACTTCAATTTTCGCAGAAACTCAACCACGGCAAAAACTACTAAGTGACCCACAACTAACGCACGGCACACAACATCATGGGGTATTGAAATTCATTTCACCACCCTATACAAACACACCCCAAATCAATGCAAATGTAACTGACACAAAAATCGTAATTTTGATATTCCACCGGTTATTTCCCTGGTTATCAGGGGGTGATGTGGACATCACAGAGCTTTTTGTCAGCATTAATTGTTGCCTGAAGGTTTTTTCAATTGTGGTTACACTGGTCACTTGGACTGCAATCTTACTTGTGTGTCACTACTAACTCAAGAAGTTCTGAAGAAGTGGTAGGGTGAAATGGACAAACATTCAAATGGACTTCTGGCACCACCAGATTCCTCAAACTGTTGATGCCAAATTCAAAAAAATCAAGCAATGAGTGAGTGAAAACTGCAAATATGGGATAAGTTTGTGGACTTAGCCTGTAAAGGTTTCAAATAATTTTTCTGACTGCATATGAATAAATTTTAGTAATGAATTTCAAAATAAATTTAAAAATTACTAACTAAATACTGGACTGAGTAAAAAATGATCCAAAGCAGAAGCTGCAATTCAAAATTGATTTATTCATATTATGAAAGTTGTACTCCTATGATATAACTGGCTATAGGCAGAGGCTTTCTCAGGCTAAACATTTGGGTGATATCATGATTGAAGTTCCAAAGACTTTGTATTCTAAGGAAAATTAGGAATTTGGGACCCCTGAGAGGGAACTGCAAGCATATGGTACCATGGGTTTCTGTTCAGATAAGAGACATGAGACAGAATTCTTGTCAAGAAAAGAGGCAAGTAAAGAATAGTGTAAATTCCCTGTCAAATGATATTTCCAGTATAGACTTAGACTGAAAAGATGTTTTTATCTGATTGGTTTGAAATTTATTGTGTAGCAACCAAGTCAAAGTGTTGTAAACACCCCATGCAAATTGATCTGTCAACTCTGGTAGCATGTGATACAACCTATACTCTCACAAAAATTACATACAAAATATGTCCACATCATCTACCAGCTTGAAATCTCAGGATGTGATCACCAGGTGTAATTTTAGAGAGACTAAATCTGGTGCATGCCAGTTTTGGTTGTGTCAAGTTTTTCTGAAACATAGCATTTGACAAAGCAAGGTGTGCACAGGTAAAATATACATGACAAGATAAGGTTCTGTGGATCACACAGCATCAAGTGTGTACCTGATATTGGGATGATTCCACAGCAATGGTTTGAGAAGTTGTAACTGCTGTGACTTGGATGGCCAGGGGTCAGGAATCCTGTCATGTAGATTCCTGAACTTTGGTAGCATTGCAAGCACATGCTCATATCCTTGATTGAATTGTCACTACATGCCATCCAAAATGCAAAAGATTGTTGTGTAGCCCCCTTTCATAATTCAAAATTATCAATTATCTAAATTGTACATATCAGTTGCACAAAGAAGCAAGATTTTTGTTTTTTGTTGATTTCATGGCCATTTAAACAATGATCTTCTTAATTTAATATTCATTTTGTCTCATATTGAGGAGTTATTTTTCAATCAAATCAAATAATCACAGCTGTTATGTTTTATTGCATTTATGTTGTCCTCTCTCTCTCTCCTCCTCTCTCTCTGTTGTCTAGATATGACACATTGTTGTGAATTTCCTATCATTTGATATCTTTCTCCCCTTGATGCATCTCAACTGGAGTTCTATTTGTGTTGGAAAACACAAATAAGCCCCAGCCAAATTATCCTTTGCTCTTATTTCTTCATTGGAATTAATGCTCTTTCACCTTGAATAGGTCAATATCATTTGATGCACTACTGTTGTTTTTTTAATTGCAAGTGAGCAAGTAATTTTCATTGAAGAGGTCATACTTTGTGGACAGGAGAAGTCAGGAAGATTGGAAAAAGAAACTCTAGAGGAGTTCTATCCAATGCTGCTTTATTTAATTTATGAGGTACTATGCACATGCCACTGTGATACCAAATCATTTGTTCCATTCATAGTGACATTTCAACTGATGTATGTATAAATCTAGTAACTTGGCAGTAAAAACAATTTTCAGGAAATTCCTTGTATTGATTTTTCCTTGAAAAGGGTCAAAAGGGTAAAAATCACATCATAATCTATTCATTCAATTGATTACGTGCATTTAGATTCAATGCGAAAGAGGTAGAAAGTGAATATGATGAACTTTTGAATCCATTCGATTCTTCACATGCACGTGACTCTTACATCAGGAGAGGAAGACGGTACAAAAAGGTATCAATGTGTTATGACATTGGTTGGATCACTGAAAGGGAAAACATGCATTTAAGTCGATTGACAAAAGGAGGGGATTGCAGTATGGCAAAGCATCGTGTCTCACAGCGATGTTTCCGAAGATCATGGTTGGATAATGAAGCAAAGAAGGATGGTAGAGAACATGAAACTACAATGATACTTAATTGCTATTATAAGGAGTGAGATCTTTTCAAACTTCATTCATTAAATGTGCACACACAAAATGATGACAATGATTTCAGTGTATTTTTGTAGGGATCTCACCTCGAGAAATCGTTGGGATGAAATTTGTTGCATGCATTGCGTGTCAATAAATTTGAATGAGCAAAATATCCTAAATGCTTTGTTTGGAATGAATCAGAAGTGAAGCTACTATCAAACGTTTGGCGGCATTGCTGTGATATATTAAATTTTTTCTACAATTGAATCATTGGCTATTAACAAATGAACTTTGCCGTTCTGTGAAATGAAAACAATGATCAATTCAACTCATCATTCTAGTACCCTAAAAGCTTCCAGACCTCTTATCGACTTTGTCATAGCCGTCACTAAAAATCTACTCATCGATCATGCTCACTTGGCGATTGAGTAGTCTTACGGGCTTTCGTAGTGGGGCGTATTCCTCCTCAATCATACTAAGAGCTTCTTCTTGATCTACAAGTCGCGTAACAGGTGTCGGAACGTATTCAATTCTTGCCTCCTGATAATAACCACTTTGTTTGCCAGCAAATTCTCGGGTCGGGCTACCTCCCAGGAATCCCACAACCTCCTTTCCGCGACCACTTTTTCTCTGATTGCGTGGATATCGTTTGCGAATGTATCCACCGATTTGCTCTCGCTCGTTTGCTTCTTGTGCAGACCTTCGAAATCCTGGTCGCACCTGTTGCCCCAGGTTTCTTTCTTCACTACGACCATATTTTCTGCGGGAGAATCCTGGTTTGTTGTGTTCGTTTGAATGTCGGCGAAACAGGGATTGAATTTCTGGACGCAATGATTCCAATGGTACGTCCAAACTTTCCGCCCATGTCACATGAGCTGAAAATAAATTTTATTGGAAGTGTCGACATCAATGATCGTGGTATTTCGCTCTAGTTAGAGTGGCACGA
>JALLPE010002018.1:0-10392 GCA_036940025.1 Conticribra weissflogii
GCACTACATGTTGGAGGTGCAGGAGAACCGAGGGGACGCAAGACGGGAGGACGGAAAAAGAGGCAAACAACGCACTAATGGTACTCGCGTGAAAACATGCATAACGCAGGTAAAGGATAAAAGAGTTCAGACTACAGGAGAACGTGATCAAGAGACTAATAACATAATCTTTTAGAGTATTGTAGTTATCTCGTTTCACAATGTTATACTAACGTACAATAGCGCCATAAAATGGTGTCTTATCAACAAAAATAAGGGTAGGTAGAAAGAGACATCCGTAACAACTATAAACAGAAACTCTGCCAACTAAACTCTACCTAAACCCCAAAAACATTTGCAACAAAATTATATATCCTGAAACAAACCTCATCGAAAGACAACGGTTCATTTGATTGACTTGACGATTCGTCGCAGTGTAGGTTTACAATTATAACTTGTGCGAACACAGCAAGGAGAACGAAAAAACATTGATGCAAATGAGTGCAAACTCTCTCAAATTCAAGACGGAATGCGCCATCATATATATATTTACAAAAACAACCATTCAAAGGAGCTAGAACAATTACAAAAAGAGGATCGAACCAATTACATTCGAAAAGCAGTATCCAATAAGCACGACTTTTACAACAAGAATAAAAAGTCATAGGACAACCGACTTATTATTTCATCAATTTCACCATATCACATTCACAACATGGCTTCACAAATTATCAGCAAAACCAACAACGGCTCCAACCATTCGAGCACCAGAAACAATACGGGCAAAGTGTACGTTTGGATCCGCCCTTCTGGCCTTCCGTTTCAAGAATCGAAGTCGGGCTTTGGGTCCCCGGTTGGGAAAATGAATGCATTCAGAAGGCGGGGAGCTCCGGGGAAATCCAGCGAATCTTGGGGGTGGACTCCTGGGTTTTACACAACAACCACTGCAATTGCTTCGTCATCGAACGAAGGAGGAATAAAACTTCGAAATGAGGTTGTCCACAATTTAACGTTGATGCAATTGGATTACTCGGATACGAACATATCAGAGAACGAAAACGAGTTCTCTGTTACTGAATCACAAATGAATGCTTTATTGGAATCTGGTGACCTCATGTTGGCAAATCACTGGGAAGAACATGACTTTGTTAATCGATTCGTAGTAGAAACTACAAATGACGAGGAAGATGATGGGTACAACCATGATGACGAATCTAAACCGTATTCTATGGATGAAAACATCAATAATTCAACCATTCCTTCCGATCAGCCACCGCGCAATCTTATTCATTTGACTCATTTGCACGAACCTTCGGTCGTTCATGCGTTGAGGCATCGCTATCAAAACTCTTATGACGAGTTTATTTCGTTGCAGAACAACAATGCATGTGGGATCTACACTGACACTGGACCAATTTTATTAGCAGTGAATCCTTTCAAAAACGACGACAAGGGAATCTTGTACGGGAAAGAAACGAAGGAAAGTTACCGGAACGAAGGAGAAAGACGATGGCAAAGAGGTGAAAGTGGCGATGGTGACCAAGAAATTGGATCAACTCTTCCTCCCCACGTGTACGCCGTCGCAGATAGAACTTTTCGCACAATGGTAACTCGAATGAATGACAAAGTTTTTGATTATCCTTGCAAAAATTCGAAGCATTTGGCGCCAAATGATAATCAACAAATGAAAAGAGAGAAAACAAATCAAAGTGTGTTAGTTTCAGGAGAAAGTGGTGCGGGAAAGACGGTGACTACAAAGCTCTTGATGGGATATCTAGCGGAACTGTCGGAACGTCCTCAAGAAATGACAGAATTTTCTGATAATATGTCCATTGAACGACGAGTATTGGAATCTAACCCCATCATGGAATCTTTTGGAAATGCTCGTACAGTCCGTAATGACAATTCAAGCCGTTTTGGTATGTTCGATTGTCACTACGCTGAATCCTTTCACGTAGTGTCAACAAACTTCTCCTCACCACCTTTAATTTATTCACCCTTCTGTAGGGAAATACATAGAGATGTATTTCAGCTCAACTTCATCTTCACCAACAACAATCCATACGAATGAACCAAAGGCATCATTGGTTGGTGCATCAATCGAAACTTACCTCCTAGAAAAAGTCCGCTTGGTGCATCAATCTATCGGGGAAAGAAACTACCACATCTTCTACGAACTTTTTAGCTTAAAATACGGAGAAGGTAGCTACTTCCAGGATGATAACGATGAATTTGATTGCAGCGGCAAAATTGGAGGAACTGCAAAAGTGGATCAAATCGCAAAGGAGTCAAACGCTTCTCTTGTTGATAAATTTGGGCTACTAAACTATGACATGGAAGACTTCCGAATGATCAGCAATTCAGACACATATGATCGCCGTGATGGTGTGTCCGACTTCGACACGTTTCGCGACTTGACACGTGCCATGAATATTATGGGATTCACTCAACCGGAGCAAAACGCCGTGCTTGGAGTAACAGCGGCCTTGCTTCATGCGTCAAACGTGACATTCCACGAGATAGGAGAAGTGGAATGTGCTCTGGATATGGACAATCCGCATTTGAGCTACTTGGTAGAATTGTTGGGGATCAGCAAAGAAGACTTGAATAAAGCTCTATGCTACTATGAAATAGTTGTTGGGAGGGGCGCTTCTCGTGAGGAAAATCATTTCAGAGAGCTCTCCCAATCACAAGCGGAAAAGGGAGTGGAAGCCTTGGTCAAGGCAACGTACGGGGCATTGTTTCAATACCTTGTCCAACGGATCAATGCCTCCATAGCAGGCAATACCGATTCCAATCACGGACGTGCTAGCACCGGAGGAAACGGGAAGTCTAGCAATTTCGGAAGAAAAAGTCGGGATTCTACCAGAAAAGAAGCTTCAATCGGTATTTTGGTAAGTACAATCCATTGAAATGAGCGCAAAATGCCGTCTACTGAAACTTAGTTCCAAAGGATTCTCACTTCGCATGTTTCGCAGGATATCTTTGGATTTGAAAGCTTCGAAGTGAACTCATTCGAGCAGCTCTGCATCAACTATTGCAACGAGGCTCTACAGCAGCAATTCAACAGGTTCGTTCTTCACAATGAGCAGGAAGAATATCACCGAGAAGGTATTTCTTGGAGTTTCATCGAGTTTCCGGAAAATCAAGATGTGTTGGAACTAATCGACTCCAAAGGATCCGGCATTTTGAATATACTCCATGATCAATGCCGCACACCTGGGGCCAGCGACAAAACATTTGCTTTATCCCTTTATGACAAATGCTCTTTCCATTCTCGCTTCGAAGCAGACTCCCGTCAAGTTGGGCAGCAATTGTTTGCGGTGAATCATTATGCTGGTTCAGTGGAATACAGCGTAGAAGGTTTCGTTGAAAAGAACCGGTGAGAGCGTTAATTCGGACTAATATCATGCTCAATATGATGTGATTGTAACGAATTTTGATGTTGTTCTTAATTGCCATGTCGTTGAAGTGATGAGCTTCCCAAAGAGGCAACAGACCTCCTCCTCTCGTCGAAAAACGAGTTTGTCCAAACCTTAGCCAAAATTCTCCAGCCAAAAAATACGCAGGCATCGCCAGGAAGCAGCAAATCGTCACGTCTCGGGCCTTCCAAAGGCGCCTCCAATCGACCCACCGTCGGCAGTCAGTTTAGTTCTCAGCTTCAAAGTTTGCGGCAAAAGATTGACGACACTGCACCGCACTACATCAGATGCCTAAAGCCAAACAACGAGCTTGTTCCGAATGTGTTTGATGCGGCTCTAATTGCCAATCAACTGCGATGTGCGGGTGTGATCGAGGCTTTGCGGGTAAGCCGACTTGGATATCCACAGAGATATTCGCATCAACAGTTTTTATCTCGCTATCGTATGTTGGGCATGAAGGCACTGATAAAGACGAGAGCAATTCCAAGTGCGAAGGCGTTAGTTCATGCTATTTGTGAAGAGATTAACTCTGTAAACGAAAAGGGTGAGACGATTGGGATCGAAGTCGGCAAAACAAAAATATTTCTCGTGCAAACAGCGTATGATAAGCTCGAGAAGCTTCGACGTGACAAAATAACATCATCAGTCATTACAATCCAAAAATGGGTCCGAGGACTCATCTACAAGAAGCGCTATAAATCCATGTGTCGGTCAGCTCTAATAATTCAATGCCACTTACGACGAGTGCAAGCGACAAGGGTTGTTTGGGCGATGAGGCGGGAGTACAGCTCAATCAAAATCCAAAACTTAGGACGCGGTCATATTGCGAGAAAACAACTCTTATCGGCGAAAGCAATTGCCCGTTGGTGCCATGCTCTCTACCGTGGAAAACTTGATCGAATAAGGTATAATAAAATTCGCAGGAATTCGAAGGCTTTACATCTACAATCGTGCTGGCGAAGATATGTTGCTGTGAGATCGTTTCGGGCCCAGCTTGCATCCGTGTTGGTTTTGCAATGTTGTTGGCGATCAAAAATTGCCCGAAACGAGTTTAGGAAACTCAAACTAGAAGCGCGAGACTTCCAAGTCGTTGCTCAGGAAAGGGATCGTCTGAGGGAGGAATTATCGTTTTTAAGGCAAACGAATAGTTCATTGCAATCGCAACAATTTTCGACGTCGCCGCAAAGTCTTAGCGACAAGGAAGATGAAAACAAATCACTTCGGAAGGAAATAGAGAAGGTATTGCGGGAAAAGGAGGCGGTGGAAAATGAGCTGAAGGATGTCAAAAATGCTGCTTCTAGTTTTCACTATCAAAAAGATATCCTCATCGATGAGCGCGATCGTCTGTTTGCCGAAAACGAACATTTGCGAAGCATTATCCATTCTCATTTGGATCTTTCAACGATTGATCGTGTGACTGTAGAGAATAAAGCACGGGTTTCTTTGATGTGCGGCAAAAAGCATTCACTGAAGACAGCTCTATCAGAAGTTGACAATCTAATGCTTGCGAACCTTGTCATTTCGAAGGAAAATATTGAGCTCAGGGAAGAACTCCGGTCATTGTGTAGTGATTTGAACCCGTCCAAATTTCCGCATATGAACAAAGAAGATAAAGAGTGCGACGATCCTTTCCCATCTGTTTGCACTAGCTTGACGGTCGACATGACGGAGATCGATGACGAACCGTATAAGCTTCGTGATGATAATCGACGATTGACGGCAGAGCTTTCGCTTTTGCGTTCAAACTACGAAGAACTTACTAAGGAACTATGTTGCAGCGGTCATGAATTCGGCGACGAATCTGTCATTCCAGTAGGTGATGATGACCAAAGCAGAACAGAGTACATTGGAGAAGTTGGATGTGAGCGCTTAAAAAATGAGGCACACTCAATTACGAGTGGAAGATGCTCATCCGATGCAAAGATAAACAAACTTAAGGATGAGATTAAAGACCTACAGTCGCAGTTGGAACGCTCCAAGAAAATGTCCAGTTACGACTTGGATGATATGCGAAGAGTAAATAGATCCCTTAGAGAGGACTTGGAAGAGGCAATTGAAGCGAAGTCAGAAATATTCAAAGAGCTGTGAGTGGCATTGATATTATCAGTATTTTTTCAAATTTGCATCCATTAATGCATTGTGGTCGATCTTGAAATGCGCCGTTTCGTTTTTGTTTCAGTGAGGCAAAGTGTGAAGAGATCGACGCCCTGAATGACGATATTGAAAAGTTTGCCGAGACTTTTGCTGAACAGAGTAGCGAGCTCGAACGTTTTGAGAGAAAAAACAACAAGCTCCAACTAGAAGTGACTCGTCTCAAAATTGAAAATGCGGAAAAGGCGTTGAAAATTTCTGAATTAGAGGCTTACAAGAAAAACTTTGTTTGATCGGAGATTGAAAAGATATCAAGTGACATCGACAGAAACTAGTTTTGGCTCAAAACCAAGAGTAGTGTAACTTTCAGAACCCCTTGTTTGTATTTTGCTCATTTTTAAAATATTTTCAAAATTTTATTTTAAGACCATATTAGCGACTGTTATTATTTGTATTTCGGTTTTGTTTCCAAAATTTGAAGCTGACTCTATCCATTCAATCATCATTTTTCAATGTCTGTTAGTTCTGAATTACCTAACATTTCTGGAATTAGAAAAAAACAAACTCCTCCACTTTGATTGATCATGCACCAAAGATATTGCTTACAATGCTGTCCACACTAGTTGCCAACCTGGCAACAGCTAATAACCTCGTCGCAACAAGTGAAACCAACCCGGCATCTGTGGCACAGAAACAAGCAGCAGCAGGATTCACACGTACCCTAGGTCTTGTAGCAGGTAATTGCCTCATCGACATCAGCATGAAGAAAGGACTAGCCCTCTAAAAGGCTTGTATAGAGCCCCTTCCCATTGCTTTTGACTTCAGAATGGAGCAAGCTGTGATTTTTGAGAAGGAATTGGCAAACAAAGTCTGTTCCACTGGCTGGTGAAAACATCTCAACTTACCAAAACCAAGATGGTCACACCATTGACATGATTTCTTAGTATGAACAAACTGACCACCAAACTCTCAAGACTGCCTGTGAGGATTTAGTGAAGGGTGCAGGAGCAGGAGGTCAGAAACTTGCAGCCCAAAAAAATGTTCAAATGTGGCATTGCAAAAACAAGCCAAGATGAACGTACTTTCTTGCCATGTTGACTATGAGATTTACAACAGCGACACTAGAAAGTTTGCTGCTCCCCTTCTTTACAAGACCAGAATGCATCTTGCCCCCCTTTATTCCAATTCTACAGATAGGTAATTGATATCATTTTTTTTATGATATCACTAGGGACACAGATTATGAACATGGCAACATTTCCAAGATCCATAAGTACTATGACCAAAACTACACTCAACTCCATGATTGTTGCCAAACTATTGAAAAGGTCTACATTGCCACTCTTGATCCTAAATTTTATCAGTACATGAAGCGCCTGTTTGATGATTGGATGGACTAAGTTTTTGAGATGAACAGTATCAAATTTGAACATCTCAGGTAAAGAGCCAAGGCAAAGTGCAACTTACTAGTGTCTCATGGCATATTGGAAACAAAAACCCAAAAGCAAGAGGAGTTGATTACTCTCAAGTCTTAAATTTATCACATGAAAAAAGTCGCTTTTCAACCACATGATGACAATGGAAGAGCTTGTTGATTTCTTCAAGATCTGTCACTCAACAGACCAGCCTTTTTCAAACTTAGTTGGAAATGTTCTGTCCTGTCTTCATTAAAACTGAGGACATTGGACAGGGCATTATTTCTCAGGACATGTAATCTGAAATTGTCCACAACATTGGAACTTAAATTTCCTTGTCCTTAAAATGTTTTGGGGTCATTTCACATGTGTCCTTGAGATTTGAGGAAATGATCTTAAATGAATTGAAAATAGTCAATGTTGTGAAAAAGAATAAAATAATAATATCCAAGTAACAAAAATAAATTTTAACACTTGTTTTCTCTGGGTCAGAGGTTGAGAGGGACGCTTGTAATGCATTTTTTGTGTTTGCAAAGCATATCTTTCATGACACCTCATGATTTTTAAATTTAGGAATTAATACTATTGGTGAATTCCAAATCCTGGAGATCACAAATGAAAATTATTTCTACAGAATCAAATTATTCATTCAGAATTTTGTTGGAAGATGTTTTTGGAGTAACAAAAATAGATCTGACATCAAATGAGAATGCTTGACTTGGGGTGGCAACTTCTTGAGGACATGTGACTTGCCCCCAAAAATAAAAAATATGGACATTTGTTTTTAACAATTGGGTTTCAGGATATATTGCCATGACCAGGCCATGTCTGGGACATGTCCAGGACATTTCTATCAAGGGACCATGAGGAGGCAAATCAAAAGGAGGATGATGCTAACTAGAAAAGTGCTGCAGCTTTAAGCAAAAAATCTTCAATCAACAACATTGATTTTTCCTCCAATCGTGTTTGAGAAGATGATTAGTGTTAACAGTGCACGAGCAATTGCTGTGGCAATCCTGCATCTATCACAACTAGACCCATCCATGCTATTTCAAGCCCATGGGACACAACAACAATTGCCTCCAAGATGCATCCCCTCAAGGTCATAGAGGTGATTGCAAGAGTTGCAACCAGCATTGCTCTTGCTCAAGGAGCTGCTCTCCTGATTGTCATGAGCACAGAGATTAGAACCACAAACCAGCCACTTGTGACTATAAGGGCCAAAATTATAATGCTGTCTTCTGTCTTGCAACCATTCAAGGTCCCATTCTTGTAGCTCTCAAAGCTCAGACCTCAAGCATGACCATTGTATTCATGATGACACCTGGGGACAGGACAAGGAACTTGAGTCGGGACCTTCTCTTGCACACAGATGGACCAATCAATGCCCCGCACCACACACACACCTGGAGCTAAATCTCCTCCAGTTCCAGAGCCCATTGAATTGAAGTCCACAGTTTTGGAGAATCAAGATGCATTGCCTGGTACTGAGAATGATGGCCCCAAGAAACCACACAGGGTCCCATCTGCAACTTATCCTGAATTACCCCAAACACCTCTAAACAATAATTACTGTATGATGTCAGACAAGGAGCGCAATGAAGACAAACAGCCTCCTCTCACTCCAGGATGGAAAAGTGATGATGATTCTTATTGCTGGTACTGCTCCAATCCCAAGAAGTTCTCTTACAACAGGTCCCCAACAATAGAGAGGGACGATGCTTTCCTTCATCATTTTAGAATATACCCATAGTGTGTCCTGTATTGGACAATGCTCATGGTTCAAGGTAACCTCCAAACAGAAGTCAGAATATTGACCACCACTGGTGCTGAGGCCAATGTCTTCTGCAAGGCTAATAAGAATCAATGTTGCTTTTTTGTCCAAGATAAAAAGATCCAGGTCAAGTTTGAGAAACTCCTGCAAGACTGACACTCTTTCATAAGAGCTGGAAAGAAAGCAGATCTCGTCCCCCACAGAGTACAGGACTTGTTCCAACCATGACTAGAGTATTACACCAATCAGCAGAAACACTATCAAGCAATTACTGATGCACAATGCCCCTTTTCCTGTGACAAAATGTGACAAAAACAATGTTTGTTGTTTTATGCTCAGCCATGGGAAGTTTTCTTTACTACAGTTGAATCTCTGGGTGTCCCCAAGACTCTTCTCAATTGGATCTCAAATGATTCTTGACTCCTTGACAGTACTTGTGAAAGTGCACCTACCCAGGATTCTTTAAAATTACATTTTCCTAGCTAATGTAACCAACATCAATACAACCCTAATATAAATGAATGTCATTGCTTTGATATTATTCTTGTATGTCCTATTGAATCCTTTCAAATATTGTCATCTGTTGAACAAGTATCAGCCACAGAACAAACGGCATTAATTTTATGTACCTTGGCCACATGAAAAATCATTGGCGCCTATACATCAAATAAGATTCTCAAGGTCTTGTTTGACTCAGGATTCACCAAGACAATGATCTGCTGGTCTGTAATACCAAACAACTTCCAATGCATTCTGCACATGCCCACACTTAGGTTCCAAAACCTTGGTGGGAAGGCAACTTCAAATAAAGCAATCAAACTAAAAAATCTTTCCTTCCCTGAGTTCAATAGCAACATCTCTGTTGATACACAGGTGGCATACACATTAAAAATCAATTTGATAATATTTTTCACAATTATGTACAATATTATGTCTTACAATGAGTTGACCACAAGATACCTCTCAAAGACTCAGATTAGTTATTTAACAATTACATGTTCATGGGTCTAAGTGATAAACCTTGCCAATCAAATGAAGAAAGCATGTTCAATTGAGAGAGCCTTGATGACTATGCTGCACAAGGACTAGGTACTGAATATGAACAAATGGACACCAATAAAGTTGCGTGCCATAACAATACTGTTCTCAAATTATCCCTTTGTGAAACCACTATGACGCACCCAACAGTCGCCCTTGACATGTAATGAGACATAATGTTGCTGAGATGATGCTGTGACGTACTTTTTGAAAATATCACATCAAACTGCATTTCCAACTAAAATCCTACATATGAATCCTGTCTGGTGTGTTTCTCAATACAAATGGAAGTGAATTCTAAGATTATGAAACCCAATGTGATTGACCTTTATTCTAGATCATTTTTAATTAGCACTTGAATAAAATTTTAATCATGAATGGTTTCATATTTGATCAAGAGAATATCAGTTCTGGGCACATCTGCAGGTAATGATATTAATTCTTTACATGATAGGAAGGGGGAAGCATTCATGAGAACACCTTTTTAGTTCGAATCATTTCACTCTTGCAAATTGAATTTCAATGTACGCTAAGATGAATCTATTGTCATTGAAATTGAATGTGTGTTCTAAATTTCTACTATTCCAATGATCAAAAGGGAAATTCTAATTCATCTTCCATTCTTTAATTCTTTAATTCTTTAATTCTTTAATTCTTTAATTCTTTAATTCTT
>JALLPE010002019.1:0-10394 GCA_036940025.1 Conticribra weissflogii
CACCTCTCTCTTCCACCTTTTAGAGATTCCACTCATAGTACCAACTTGTACATGGTTGGCATGTTGTAAAAACCAAGGTCCCCTTGCAAGACTCGATTGAATAGTATTTTTATTGTGTTAATAAAATGAAAAATTGGTGCAAAAATTTGCCCCAAAAAAAAAAAAAAAAAATTGGGTCCCAAGACCTCTATTAAACTCGTGAAGTGAAAATAATAATGTGTGTAAGTTGTGTAGTATGCCCTTGTCAGCCGCACATTTTACGTGTGACGGAAAGACTAAGCTCATTTCATAATTTTAACCTATGTTGGGTCAAAATAAAAAATAAAATTAAAATGTGTTCAGGTGAAACGAATGAAAAATTTTCAAGTATGTGTTCAATAATCATCACCACTTACCACAAAATCACAAAGCCAAGATAATCTAGATTTCATCTATTAATTCGTCGATGTTGACCATGATGGTGACATATCCACTCTCGGCTTTTCTGCCCACTGGCGTCGATGCTTTTTCCGAATCAAACCCAGTGCTGTTGTCACCGCAACAAATGTACTTTCATCCGCCGACATTCCTGCCCAACACGGCAAAAAAACGAAGTTCCCGCCACTTACACGTTCTTTTTTCGACCGCAGATGAAGAAGCCCACCTTCAGGGTATTGGAGTGGGCATCGATCTCGGAACAACGAATTCCGCTCTTGCTATGATGATTCCGGAAGAACAACAGAAACAGAATGGAAGGATGAAGACGGTTCCAACAATCATTGAGGTAGATGGGAAGAGGACAATCCCTAGCGTCGTTTCATTTGTCCCTCAATCCAATAGGGGACATCCAGAACATTCGAGAAATTTTGCCTCTTCGGTTTCTTTGCCGCCGTGGTCCGAAAAAATAATGCAAGACTGCAATCTTTCCGGAGACGATTTCGGTTTTTCTTGGCCAAACCTGCTCACAATCATTGAGGAACGAGACCCCACAAATATTGCTCAAGACTCTGAAATCCCATCGTACAAAATTCTGGTGGGACAACCGGCCATTGAGGCAGAGCAATTCTATCCGCGGAGCTCTTACAGAAATGTCAAGCGCATAATTGGAACTGGAGGGACCATGTCTCAACTCGCTTTGGGTGTTGTTCCCAATTTGTTTATCGATAGTGTTCATTCGAAGTCTACCTCGTCATATGGATCATCTGCCATTGGAGACATATCTTTAGATGAGTTGACCAAAGTCCTTGGAGAAGATATCAGCATTGACAACGAAACCAGTGGAAAGAAAAACAACGGGAAGGGAAAGAACAAAACATGGAAGAGTAAAAAGAAACAAAAGAAAAAAAAACTTGAAATTCCAAAATTGCACAGACAGCTAGAACAGGCTGAGTTAGATCCAGCCATGTTGACTTTCACACCATCTTGCAACGATGCAGTAATTACGGAATGGTTGCGACCGGAACAAATTTCGGCGTGTATTTTGCGCAAATTATACGATACTGCGGAGGAATTTTACCGAAAAAGAAATAATGTGGGTCACGATGGGAATCTGAATCAAACGAAAGTGACAAGAGCCGTCATCGGCGTCCCCGCCTACTTTACCGAAGCTCAACGGCAAGCGACTATTCGAGCATCGGAAATGGCTGGTGTGTCCAAAGTGAAATTGTTGCCGGAGCCCGAGGCTGCTGCTCTGGCCTATGGAGTGAATAATGGCAGTGCAAGGAGGGTAGACGAATATGGAATGGAGATGGAGAACGTCGATGAAGAGAGTGAGTTGATATTGGTGTTTGATTTGGGAGGAGGAACATTTGATGTATCAATATTGGAAGTCGGAGGTGGTGTTTCAGAGGTACTTGCGACTGTGGGCAACAATCGGTTAGGTGAGATGGACCTACAATACACTATACTTATTGGTCAATATAAAGAGTTTTCATCATCATTCAAAAATCATTTTTTGATAATGCCTTCGTTGTCTCAAAAACTTCTCGCATTTTAATTGAAAATCAACAGGGGGGACCGACTTCGACAAGAGAGTTGCAGAATACTTATGCAAATGTGCAGTGGATTATGGAAAGACGATGTCTATGGATAAAAAGATGCAGACGGATTCACGGGTCAATGATGCCTCGGAAGTAGATTGTACACCATCTCGAAGTATTAAATCGAAAAAGCTTCCGGTTATTAAAGATTGGTATCAGCAAGGATCAGGCGAGGTCCCCGATATTATCCTCCGTGTAGCAGAGATTGCACGTAAAACTTTGACGAATCAAAAAGTCGTCGAAGTGCTTGTTCCGTTAACTGAGGAGGGATGGAAAAAGATTGGAGGTGGTGGCGAAGCCAGCAGCGACGGTAATTTGGGCAACATGATTGGTCCTTTCGATGAAAATGGCATTAGCAGCATCATTGATAAACTTGACATTGTGGAAGGTTTTGATTATATGATTGTCTCACTCGATCGAAAGACTTTCGAAGAAATCTGCTACAACGAACTTCAATTACTGTTACAGCCTATACGTGAAGTGGCAATAATGGCAGGCGCTCTACTTCCTGGCGAGGCTCGACCGAGTTACCTTGAGAACGCACTTGCCATGGCGCGAAGCGCAAGAGAGAAAGACGACGGAATAGATTTCTGGGATTTTGATGACGTTGGCGATGACGAGGAAGAAAATTATGATGAAGACGGTGCTGTCCTAATCAAAACAAGTAAAGACGGAATTGAAATATCAGATGGATACGGGCATGAAGACAAGGAAGATGACCCCATCGATGAACAAGTCATACATCAACTCTATGAAATGGATGTTAAGTCTAAGAAAAAGGAACAACAACGAGGGCGCAAAAAGGCTCGTGATGTAGCCAAGCGTGAAAGGAAATTCCGCCAACAGAAACAAAAAGCAACGGAAGCAGCAACCACCGCATCATTGTTGGGCAAAAAGGTTAACGCAAATGGCCGTGGTGGTGTGCCCACTCAGTCTATGTCGTCATCCTCTACAGTCTCGTCCCTGGGGAATGAACGCGTTCAAGACGGAATTCACGGACGCCTCCTTTCTCGCATTGTTCTTGTCGGCGGCGCTACGAGAATGCCCGTGATTGGAAAACTGTTGGAAGCTGTCGTTGGAATGGTTCCTCAACGAACAGTCAATCCCGACGAAGCCGTGGCACTTGGGTGCGCAGTTCAAGTCGGAATTTTGGACGGAGATAACGAAGGATTGTTGGGAGGAATGCAAGCGGTTCTGAGCCCGATGCAAGCCGCAGTTATGAGAGCCTTAGCAAAAAAGAAGGGTATGGAAATGATGGGAGAGGGTAATGGAGAGAAGGGACTCATGATTGGAGGAAGCAGTATAGGTCGAGTTGGTGGGTTTGTCTTCGAAGAGGACGATGACTTGTTAGACGGATTTGAGGAAGGTGATGAAAGCGAAGTATTTTACATTGAAGATATGAATCTGGAGACATAAACTCGATTCCAATTGCAGAGACGAAGCCAGACTATGTTTTTATTTCATTACAACTAAAAATCTAAGAATCAATAAAGTACCATTCTCTCAAAGATTGAAAATGATGATCATCAATAGTTCATCAACTGTTCTCATCCCTATCCCCAAAAATATTCTTAAAGAATTACAGGGACATATCCTGTGCTACCTCATAGAGAATTTATCTCTCCCAAAATGGCATTATGCCAAGATGAATCATGGTGAAATCATCACATCTCAGAACGGTTTCAAACAAAATAAAGCATAAGGAATAAAGAAACAATTTTCAATGCTATATCAATTCTAGCTGATTGCATACTGTCTAGATAGATAAGACATGACATTACCATGCTAATTGTGATATCATTTTTGTTTACAATATTCTTGATACTCTGTCTTCTCTGGCTTTATGAATACATTAGGTAAAAAGATGCTGGGAGATGTAAGCCAGAACACTTTTCTGAATGATACTTGTTGATTTGTCACAAATTGAAAATTCTTTGGCACCTACTAAGAAAGATTCAATGATTGGAATAGGAACTGGCAATCAAGTACATTTCAAAGAAATTGGATGCATTGGAGAATGACTTCTTGATGGTCCTAAATAGTATATCCCCCCAAGTACAACCTAATTTTGGATGGTCTTTAGAGTTGTCTTATAAAGTCTGGAAGCAAACTATTTAATATCTTTGATGTTTGATATAACATGAATAGTAGATATGACAAGGGACAACAAAGATTAATATGCATTAACTAGCTATGATAGTGTCAAGGGATACTGTAGTTTGTGCAGAAATCATCATGCAAGTACTGATTGTCCAGATGAAAATCAGAATAGAACAACACAACTGGATGTTTTGATGTTTTTAGATCTGCTTGAATGGAGATATATGTCATGTGAGTGTCAACATGAAAAATTCCTGCCTGATGATATAAAGCCATGTCTGATAGTATGATGAAATGTTCTTCAATATGTTACTAATTGGAAGTGTTTATTTGATGATGTGTTTTTGCTGTTTGCCTTTGAACAAGACCCACTATAGTTAAACATTGAATGATGAATGGAAAATAAAAAACCTATAGAAAAGTAAGGTGTCATGATTGGGTCATAGAGACTACAAGCTTTTACATAAAAATGAGATACCAAAAGGTATCACTGTGGCCCATGACAAGCATTAGTATGATACCTAAATTACACCTTTGAACACTGGTGAAGACCAAATGTGTCTTGCACAACACACCAAAGTGGTGTACAGCCTAACTTGCCCCATCCAGTATGATCATGTTCCATATTGTGCCAACAAGTACAAACCAAGTAAACCATTGTGTCAGGTGACAAATTCCAAGGAGAAATAATTCCTTTTGAGTGAATCTGAAATTCATCATCAAATATACATTTTACAACAAACATTCAATCATTCCAACCATCTGCACTACATAAAACCAACATTCTTAAGAGCCTCATGGGTAAAAATGTGGCAGTGATAGCTTTGAAGTCATGCCACACAAGTGCAAAAAACAACTGACAATCTACTTATGTCAGACTTTAGCAAGTTGTTTGCATTCTGTGAGTTGGACCAATTCTCTACACCTTTGCTGGATGCAGTGGTCTTGCTAAAAGTTTCAAGGACATGTATCCTCAGCAATGAGATCCCTTTTCCACTGTTTGTGTGCAATAGTCCATATGCGGCCAAATTCTCCTCCATTGAATTTGATACCAACAACATCTAAGCAAAGACATCATTTGAACTTTGAATTCAAAATTTCTAAGTGGTTGTGCCAGATGCAATTTACACATCATACTAAGAGCTCATTTGACTGTCCTACTTGAGTTGTACACATGTGTATCTCTTTGTTCAGCAAACCCTGTAGATAAGGTCTCCAGCCTCATTTTTATCACATTAAATCTAACAAATTAGTCGATCAGGACCCAAATAGATGCTAAAAACATATTTTCCATCCATGAAAACCTCCAAAGCCATTTTCTATGACACTTCCCGAGCAAGATGTGCCAATTTCATGCATTTTTTCAATTTTACATACTGCCACTAAAATGTTGCCAAGGTTTCAAGTCCATTGTGGTTTACAATTTTCGACAAAAACAACAACACTGACCATCTTGTGATGAATCCCTCTGATACCTAGAAAATCCAAAACTCCTGAAACAGTTGGTGTCCATTTGCTGTCTCACCTCCTCCCAACACATCCAAATAATGCAGCAATTTAAGACAAATTTGGTTTTGTGAAATGAAGCCATGGGGTCCCCAAAGTCATTTCTGAAATGACACACTCCCCAACTACATTCGGCCTGTGGGTGACAGCAGGCGCCCCTGAAGCCATAAGCAGCAATGGTATTTC
This sequence comes from Conticribra weissflogii, assembly GCA_036940025.1. Taxonomy (NCBI): domain Eukaryota; phylum Bacillariophyta; class Thalassiosirophyceae; order Thalassiosirales; family Thalassiosiraceae; genus Conticribra; species Conticribra weissflogii. Next base: position 5,811 of record JALLPE010002019.1, read on the forward strand.
CTTTGAAAATTGTGCTTCTGCAATGCTGTCAGTTGAAACAAAAGTTTAAAATCACAATGAGTCCAAATTTGAGTAGAGCTATGATTCTTACAACAACATGTCATCCTGTGACATAATTGTCGACAAGGGAGAAGATCCTGACAGTTATGATGAAGTTGCATGCACTTCCACAAGCAGCAAGCAACCACCAAATAATGACAACACTGAAAAAATGCAATTTGACAATTTTTTCCTGAACAAAAGAAGAACAATACTAACCTGCCTGACACTTGCAAATTTGGTCTGCTAAGAAGAATAATGGAGTTAAAACCAAGTGGGGGCACATTTGAATGTTGTCTATTGTAGCATCTGCAGTGTTTGTTTTAATAATTTTCATACTGCTGAAAACACCAATGTTCTTGGGTAAAGATACTAACTAGTATTTTGTTTTCATACCTGCAACTAATGAAATACATTTCTAACATTTTTTACTTTGTATAGATCATTTTCAACCTGTTCATACACTAGATATATTGAAAGAATGTGCAAAAATAACTAAATTTATGCATTGTTTTTTATAAAATCAGCCTAACATTTTCAATATTGGTCAAATTTTGATGATCAGGGTGTCATTTGAAAGTTAACACCAAGACGCATCTGGTGGATATAATTCTTGTTCACTTTCAGAGAAAATTTTATTGATTTACCATTGAGACAAGAAAACGTGATTGTAATCCTTTATAAAGAATTTTGTATAGCCGACCATAGAAATACACAGGATCAACCTTTTGTCTTCACACAGAGAATATTAAAGTATCCTTCAATTTTTAAATCCAATTTACCCTTGTTGGGATTGCTAACTTTAGTTGGCATTAGGCACACCATTTCAAAGTACAACACTTCTGTAGAAAGGTATTAATGCATGTAAATGAAAAAGGAAAAAAGAAAAAGGGGGACATTCCTCTAACATAAAGAAGGGGATCAAAATATTGATTTTAATTCCATGTATCATAAATTGACAATATGTTATCTTCTTTCCACTATTCCAATCCAAGAAGCGACCTTAGAAATTTCAAGACCAAACTGGTTGTGTACAAGTAAATTCTGTAGATATCTACCAATTTTCTAAATATATGCTGTTAGTGAAGAACTCTCTATCTTCTATTAAAGCAATAATAACGATCTATTAAATTCTTCAGGTATCAGGCCTGAACAAACATAATAAACCCGTCTATAATTCAACCTGGTAGTAAATTTCATACCTACATCACTCAAGTACAGTAACAAATATTTCATTGCATACAATGTCAAGCTAAGTAGTGGATCTAATGAGAAGCACCCATTCTACTTACCAGGAACAGAAATATCCTACATCTAGTAAATCATGACTTATGAAAACTTACTTGATAAGACATGTCTTGAGACCAACAAGCATTACACCACCCTGAAGAAATGAAATACTGTACTAGAAGCTTAAGATAACCGCAACCGGTCCTTGCTGAGTACACATCTGAGCAAAACCACAAAGTACCCAACAAGTATATTGCATTAAATATCAAATGAAGAAAAGTGAAATCCTCTAGAAGATGTGGTGCATAATCAGTTTCACATCTTTTGTACATTTGAAAATTTTCTATCACCTGAATCACTTTCCTCAAATAATTCACAATGTGGTAGTGGTTTGAAATTTTTTGATGTGATTATATTTAATATTTTGTATTTTATCTCCCCTCAGGTACAATTATTTACCACACTGACTGTTTGAAACCTCATGTTGGAAAGAAAATAAGTAGGATGTTATCATTGATTAGTAATAATTGTTTTGTACTACAGTTTCAATTGAATGCAAAGGACATAATGATAAAGTGAAAGCACATAAATACCATCAGTTCAACCTTCTGTTGCGTCATTTGAGTGTCAAGACAAAACTCTTACCATCAACACAGACTAATTTTGCATGTGGAGTACCTATGACAATGTTCCATAGTATTTTGGTAGTGACAAGATCTATTCTTTGTAGTGACTATTTGTGGATAATTGATTGGGCTTCCACCAACTGTGGTTTTTGCAGTCTTCATTACACCATGATACATGAATAAGTGATTATTCTATTTATTCCCTCATGGCTTAGTATGAAAAGTCACATGTCACAACATCTCAAATTTCAACAACATTTACACTGACACCAAATGTGATGAGAAACTATTAAAAATTGAAAAAGTGCCAAACTTTAGGGCCAAAAATTCATTCCTGTACTTGCAATTTTTTGTGCATGCACTGCTCTCCTCTCATTGTGATGAATTTGACAAGGCAACAAAATTCTAGATACTTGAAGAATTTTGGAATCATCTTCTGGTACACCCTACATTTGAAGAATCTCCAGTGACAGATTTGAAGCTAGGACTTATTGCTATTTAATGATATCTGATTGAAATTACAACATTTTCACAACATGTCTACTTCATTATCAACTAAGTCTCGTGGTCATGGAAGATGAGAGTGTTGTCTCCTGGTGTGTTGGTTAACTTATGACATTGTGTAATGTTGCCTAATTTCTTTGTCATCTCCCTATTGTCCATTGTGCTATTATCAAGACAATAAGTTAGCAAACCAGTCTCCCTATCCCAGGGGTCAGGAAGAAATCCTAACTATCATGGTTGGTGGGATTTTGGCTGTGTTAGAGCACTACCTAGCCACTGAAATGATGTTGTTTGCATTTTCATCTGGAGTTCATGCAAGCTAGGCTGTGGAACTCCCCTGTTCATGCTGGTCACCTAACCAGTTTGGTACATCAAGGACTCCATGAGTGAGTATCATTTGCTTCAGGAAAAACAGCAGATAAAGCATTGCCAAACATTAACTTGCTGATTATGGAGGTCCATTTTATATTTGTATATTTTAAGAAATCCTACAAAACCTTTAACAATGCTAGAGAGGGTAAGCACTTTACAACATTTTCAAACATACACATTGCTGCAACATGTTTTCTAACATTTAAGCTATGACATCCAACATTATGCTGTGCTGTGGCATTTTTTTTTTTTTTTTAGACATCCTTTTCTATTGTCAATTTTTCAGTCTAGATTAGAAAATGTTGTAAACAAATGTAATAACTCAATATGCTGATGTATTTCACCATTTCACCAAGAACAAAGGTAAACAAGCAAATTCATGTACCTGGAATGTTTGATGCAATCCCTAGCCCCCTCTCTAGAGAAATTAAATAATCTCCACAGACAAAATCGTAATGACTGGATGGCTTGCTGAATTAAACATCAGGCTGGGAATATCTTTTGTTAGCTATCTATAAAATTGTTGAAATCAATAACAAAATACATGTCAACAGTGGCAGGTAGCAGTAAATAATGTGTTTTATAAAACACATAATTTTGATTTTTGCACTTTGAAAGTACTCAAGTTGATTATATATTTACATGTTTAGCTCCCTTACTAAGTTTTGCAAATCCATTGTCTTCCAAATATTCCATTATCTCTCTAATCCTAAACACCAGGCTTGAAGAAACAATTTGAAAAGAAACACTAGAAATGACAATCAAAACAATCTAATATCCTTTGAGAAATATCATTTAAGACCTTCTACTTAATATATTCATATTCGGAATGATAATAAAACGTTGTGATATTATTGTATGATTTTATATCTTCAGCTGTTTTAGTCATTGTTGGTAAAACTGTTAAAAACCACCACTTACATTTGAAGATGAAAATTGTTATAATATTAATCATGTTAATCATTGCACTGTACGAACCACTTTTTCACTGGCACAAACCAAAAGCATTCATTTGTGTTATCTATCATTGTCAATCAATTCATTTGGTGGTCAGCTTCTTAGAGTTGATTGAGGCATGATGTTGTACAAGGGCTGTTTTGTGTGCAAGCAGGTGTATTGTCAAATGAATGAATAACTGTGATGGGTGATGAGAAAACTTTTGAAAGTGACATGGGAGTAATGAGAAAAATGCAAGTATTAAATATCCTAAACTCAGGTGTTTTGGGAGTTGCTTATAGCTTGGGATAAGTGTTATCATGTGAACTAACATCAGTGAAAATTGTGATGAGAAGCACAGACACCAAAATCTCTTCTGTCTAATATATTTTCTCCAATTATACATCAAACCCTCAACTATAATTCAGCAGATTTGAACATGATATGAACCAAAACTATTTTGTAAAAGCAAAAAACATTTAAATGATAATATGATTTTTTAACAACTGTATTCATTGACGTTTAGTATTCTTTAGTTTGTGCCATTCAATCACATTATCATACATTTGTGATCTTGAGAAGTAAATGGCAAGTGGTAAGAGATCCTGGTTTTTGAAAATGTTATAAATACTATTATTTGAAATATTATATTTCATCATTTTCTGGGCTAGGTTAAGGCAGAGTGGTGCAGAAGAAGTAACACTGTTCATTAGAAACTGAAATTCACAAAGATTGCATCAAATTTACTTCTAGTATCAACTTTTTCTAAATAATATCACAGCTGTACAAATCTCCTAAACCAACTCAATTAAGCATAAGTTTGCAGTTTCATTTACACTATCTGTCAACTCTACTGACCATCACAAGTACAGCTGGG
>JALLPE010002021.1:0-10405 GCA_036940025.1 Conticribra weissflogii
CGAGCATCAAGAGTGGCAATCATCTAGAAGTTTCTTGGGACAGGTGAAGTTTGTCACCAAATTAGCCCTAGTTCTAGTTGGTACACAATTTCCGCCAGTTGGAACAAGCAGAATGCAATTGCAATGGTAAGTGTCACATCTCTTTGCGATTCTCTTGCAAATTTGTTCTCCATTCTCCACTTTCATTGTCACGCAAGGAACTGACGAATCAACTGTTGTTGCTGCCATCCAAAGTTTCAATCCCTCAGGTTTTGACAAATCAATGTCATTATCAAATGGATTTGTCGTGGTTGTAGTCACCATTGCTGCAATTCAAATAATATCCATTCCAAAGAATCAAATTTCAAAACAAACCAAGAGCAATTCTAATCTCATGAGCCATTGGTTTTTCAGTGGAAGTAATCAAATCAAAAGCGATCAAGATAGTTGTTGTTCATAACTCAAACTACCAAAGTGGTTCTGATAAACTGTTATGTTCAATCTTGTGTTAGCAAAATTATAAGCTAGTTTATTAATGCTAAAATGATCAGCAATTCAAATTCAAAAGAGAGTTGTTTCAGTTGTTGTATGTGCAACTCAAACATAACACTAACCATATCCCTATCTTGAAACTTTTGAAATACGAATTCTTCCATCATTGTGACACATTGGAGATTTGTGTGAAAATTTAAAAATGTAAATACTATAGTAGAAAACATTTAAAACTCCCAGATATATATCTATCAAAACATCTCTGCCCATGAGTAACTTGCCTTCATTCAATGATTGCTTGCAAGAAGCAAGAAGTCAAAACTTATCCATTGATATTTTGGGACACGATGCTTGTACTATTGTAAGACAAAGCCTTTATTTTAATGCAATGTTAAGGAGAAGTAATCTAATAATTATGGGGTGAAAATCAAAAACATTGGTCAAAATTATAATTTCTGGAGAGCTGCTGGAGGTCTTTCTGGAAATATCTTTCCTTTCTTTTAAGACTGTCAGTTGAGGTCCTAATATTGGACAAGTCAAGATGAATGATTTAAGGCCACTTGAAAAAATTCTTATTGATTCATGTTTTTTACTTTTTTCCACAAGACAGTGTTGGTTGCATTTTGAAAAATGATAATATGCCAGAGCATGGGACATTGGATTTGGTGACTTCAGATGAACAATGGCAAAACTGTTGTATGAATAAAGTGCAAGAGTAATCTCAACAAAATATCTTCCAATACACCCAATCCAACATTACAAATAGATTGACATTGGGCAAGTGTTGAATTATTGACAAAAACAACAATGATTGATTAAGTTGATTTTCAATCATATTGTGATGGCAAGAACATCATTTATCTAAAATTTTACAGCAGCTACAAGAACAAATGAATCACTGAATGTCATGACTACTCCATTGCCACCATCAAAAATTCAATATATATACTAATAATGACACTAACTATTCTGTTTTGTCACAATGTAATTCTGGTGGTCAAGACAAAGAACTGCTTCATTCAATCAAAATTAATCTTCCAGTTGTAAATTACACTTTTGATTTTACTTTACATTCTATCACATTTAAAATGAAGTTATATCAGCTGGTGTAAACTCATGCAATGGTTCAGGATGTTAGTTGGCGTCTATAAATGTAAATTTTTTCTTATTTTTGCCATTTATGAATCTGCAATATTTCTTGGTTATTTACCGTTCCATAGAATTAGAAACAAATAATCTACTTGGTTATGATTAACTCTTCTTTTTCTACTTCTAGGATGGACCATGGCGCGAGTGCTTGTCCTTGAAGAATGGAATGCCTTCCCCAGAGCAAAAGACGACTGATAAAATGGAGTCTTTACTATCTATTTGCTCATTTCTCATCTTCTGTGTGTATGGTTACGCGGTTTACACTTAACGACTTTATTCATCTTTTCTTTGCTTCGAAAAGTTGCTCGAGTGCAACCTTTGTACAATACCACCATTTTCTTGACCCAAATCATTTTGCCCAGCTCTACCTTTTTCTAAATAATTGACCCTGGCTAAGTCTTTTAACCGATATGTTTCAACATCATCATTCTCGTTTTATATTCACTTAGTCCCAAACGGATTCCATCCTAAAAGCTCAGACATATCTTTACTTCGATTTTCGACTTATCATAGGCAATGAAGGTTTCGCTATGTGTCTAACGGTGACCCCCTTTTTCCATGGCGTTGACTGTCCCGGTCCGAGTTTGTTGCATTTCATAACTTTTTGCTTTGGATTTGTATGATGCGATATAATGTGGTATAATCGCAAGAATGGAGAAAGGTTCCAGCCGTGTGTTATCTATATAAATAAATGGCACCAAAAGGAAGATTTGATTGCGATCAGAAAGGAGCACAAAAACAGTTTTTCAGAACAAGAAATAGTGGAGGCACCTGGTGCACCGATGTAAAAGCATTGACCTGTTTGGCTGTAGCGTGGAACCATCTCACGAACAGTACAATTCGATTCGTACTATTAGCGGGAACGACGGGATGCTGAACAATTTTTCTTGTTTGAATTGTTTTTGATTCAAACGTTCATAAACATTTTGCTACCCTTTTTCATTGTATTAATTCTCAATGTTGTTTCCTTTTTTGCTTTCATCCACCACCGTCGCGTCAACGCCTTTTGCTACCGTGGCCCTTCCAATTTGAAACTATGAAATCTTTTTCAAGTGTGCGCTTTTTTGGCAAGAATTCTCGTCACACTCATATTTTACTTTATCACAATTCAAGTATTAGCGTGTATATTGGCACGATCTAATTAATCGCCAAAGAAAGCATTTCCATTTATCATTGCAGAAATAAACGACCACGATCAGAAGCATCATGAGTTGTGAAGTTCGAGACGTATCACCTCTGAATAGAGCCACAGTCGACGAGGAGATCGATCGACGTTCCAATCGTGTCAACCATCTTCGAATGTTGTTGGCTGAAAGAGAGGAAAAACTCGAGAATGCAACTCTCAAAGTTCGAAGAGCCTCAGACACGCTCTGGGAATACAATGCTCGTGCCGACATCGAGAGGAAGCGAATTGATGAAATCACAAGACATTGCGCTGTAGAGAAAGTGAGGATTCCTCTGGAGAGAGAAAAATGTCGTGCCGAACGAATGAAAGCTGAGACTTTTATTGAATGCAGTCTCATAAAGGACAGGTTAAATCAGCTTGAATATGACGAAATAGATGTGGACGTAGCACGTGATGAGGCTGGAGAATCCGAGTGTAGACTGGAGCAGTTCACACACATCACGAGACAGCTCAAACATCTTCATAGTACGAGGGTTAAGAAAGTTCGCTTTATTGAGGAAAATATAGCCAAGTTGAATAATAGGATTGATCGAGAGATAATGTCAATCAATCGATTGGCATTAGAACGTGATTCTGACGAAAGGAATACCGATAGCAAAACAGAGGTCTCGAAGCGTCGAAATACACGCCGGTGGGAAAGCGTACACATGCTTTGGAAGCGATACATTCGATGAATATTTCATGAACTTTATTATCCTAAGAATGGATGGTCCTTCTCATATGGGATGGAAGGTTTTATTGCATGGAGTTGATATTAAATTAAACTTGGTTTTACTTCTTCTATGATAGCTATTAACGAATAGAAATAGAGGAAGAACTGTGCGATTCATTGGAAATTTCCTGTTTACTTCAAGACACCATCACTAATGACCGGGTCCAAAATCAATTGGATTCGTTTGTGAATTACCGGAGAGTATTTGTAGTGAGAATCTCTGTTGAGAGATGTCATCTTGCCAAAACATTTCTCTTTGTCTCCAAAATGTTGTGTGAAGAAGAGACCGCAACTGATGGATCTCAACCATGATGTTTTGTCACATCCTCCATTCTCCCCCTCTATCTCTTTTATCACTCTCTCTCTGATAGTCTTTTTAATCTCTAAAAAGCGAGGTGTGTTGTTCAGTGTATGATACTACTACGTCGAATAAATCTATTTGTTCGGCCTTCTGCATGACGGTGGAGTACTGAAAATAATGTTTCCCTTCTTGACTTGAAATAAATATCCCCAGACGCTCTGTAACACATTGTGAACGATGTGTGCACCATGCATAGAATCGTCGACATTTGGGGCTGTTGTGGGAGATGTTTAGAAAATGCACTGTTCGTGCGTGATATTTATTCCCAGGAGTATTGCCTGCGCAGAAGCTGCATTTTCCTGGGCATTTGAATACGATAAAATATAAAGCGCGTGACTCAGAGTAACAATAAAAGAGCACAACCAGTTTTTTTCATGCCTAGTTATGTAACTTAAAATGATTTGGATTTCTGAATGGGACTCTCTGAGTGAATGATTCCACTGGAATATATCGTATTGCCATCGTAAGTGTAGTTCGAAGAATTAATTAATCTGGCCCTTTTCTTTCTTTTTAGAATTCAAGTATTATACTCGAGCGATTTTACCTAGCGCCTCTCGGGGGAGTTGGTCATTACGAATACTTTTAGGTGCTTTTACAAAAACTTCGTACGTACTCCAACACTGAAATTTTAAGACTATCGATTGGGTTCCTCACTCATCGAAGATAAGAAGAGATCGACGACGTCTGAATCAACATCTCTCGGAATATAAAAAAAGTACTCCGTCTTTACTGTACTTTAAAAGTCGTCGTACTACCTCTAGGACAACCGCCAAGTCAAACTATCACCATCGTTTGCTAAATACCATTACATTGTGCACAATAACGAAAATATTGAATGCACAAAACTGGATCCAGGTCACTCAAAAAGCGGCCGGGCCAAAATAGAAGAAGAAGTCGAAGAATATTACACTCACAAGAATCCGCCAATGCACACATCTGATGCAAAATGACCTTTCCCATGGGAGGCCACCATGACCACGTCCCCTTCACACTGACGCTCAACACCGCCGCCAATCACAACAACATTAGCAGTGCCAGCTCCGGAACATTCACCAATTCATTCCCCAATGTTCACTTTTCGAGCAGCCAAAACAATAGCAGCGCCAATTTTGGCTTGCCGTACAATTCGGAGGGATATTGCAACCACCACGCCGATGTCAAGTTGGCCCAGAGGCAGCACGATGGAACTTTTAAGATATTGCGAAAAACTTGTTGGAAGTGTGGGATTTCGAAGAATAAAAAGACGCAATTGTCGAGAGCTTCGACTACCCCTTCCAATCCTGGCGCGTTTGGTTTGGACAAGACAGCGAGTGGTACTAGTGGCGGTGGTACAAAACTTCATAATGGGGTCAAATCCAAGAGCAAAAGCACTGGAAGCGGAAAAAATAACGGAAAAAGCGGTAAAAAGGACGAACCATGCCACTCCAAAGAATTACTCCGAGGGAAAACCAAACAGGATGGTTTGGAAGAGAGCTTTGATTTGATTAAGGGGGCGAGTAAAAGTCTTTTATTGCGGAGCGCTTCTGCCAACAATCATCATATTGCAACTACTCGTGGAAATAATGGTCATGCAAACCCCAATATTTCCGCTTCGGTATCTCTCCCACCACCGCCTCCTCCGAAAAGCAAACATCAAACGATGTCAAAACAGCACAGAAAATCCCAATCCATGCATTCCAATTTCGGCAATCCCAATCATTTCCCTGCCATTTCCAGACCGAAGTCACGTTCCAGATCAAGATCTAGATCTCGTTCACGTTCCCTGTCTCGATCTAGAACCAACGACAACAATCCTCACAATGACAATTCCTCTCAGTACAATGGCAATGCCAGCGTATACTCCATTCGGTCTAATCCCCCCCCGCCCCCTCCTCGGCGTGGTGCCAATCATTTCGTTAGCGGGAAAGGAAACGATGAGCAAAGCTACGCCACCTACTCTAGCTACACAAACAGTCATGGGGATCCTCCCCAACGACCCAGGGCAAGATCGCGGGATAGAGCCATCGATGCGGCCCGGGGACGAAATAGAAATCGGGAGCGAGAATGGGACGAAAATGGCGGTGGTTGTTGGCCACCTACGCGAGGCAGGGCTCGTTCTGCCCCCCGTCCCACACGAGAACGAGGCTACGATGACCATCATCGTGACGATGAATTTAGTCGAGGGGGGAGGTATAGACGTCGAGGACGTAGTCGAGATAGTTACGATCGCCATTACGAGTATGATCGTGATCGTGATCGATATCGTCACTATTCCTCTCAGGATGACCCTCACCGTTTTGACAATCGTCGCCATAATGTCAGCCTCCACGACAGGCAGCATGATGACCACCAGCCTCCACCTCGCTCCGAGAGGAGCAGGGAGAGAATGCAGAAATTGTGGCAAGATCAGCGGAGGGATTGGGGAGAGACACGCGATTTGGATGTTCCTCGCGGGAGAAGCAATGGTGTCAAAGAAGGTAGAGATGGCAGACTCTCCAGAAGTGAATTGGAAATATCCCATGATACCTTCATGGATCACCGTTCGATAGATTCGCGACAATATCACCACTCCAGCAGCCATAGGCTCGATGGTATATGCGGCGGTGGACGAGATCCACCTTTGATGACTATGTCCGAGGAAGACATGAACTTCACCGGACCGGATCCGCCTTTGACCACCCAATCCCAAGGGGATAGCAACTCTGCCGATTTCTTTTCCAGGGAAGAAGAAAACGCTTTGGCAGTCATTCCGTTCAACAACGGGGCAGACAATGGACGCGACCGCAATAATCACACAGATATGGACACGACTCGTTCCAGTTACACGCGGAACACCCGACGACTGCCAAATAATTACCGACGGCGTAAGAAGAAGCTACGACCACCACGACGTCGAGGCAGCGCCAGTGCTAGCATTAGCATCAGTGCGACCCATAACGCTTCCGCTTCGTTCTCTAATGAATACAACACCTCGGGAGATGGATACAGCACCATGGGATCGACAATGTCATCATCTCTCAGTGCTGCTTCATCGATTACATTTGATACTCGATCGGTTACCTCGTCAATGTTGAAGAGCACGTTAAGCGGTGGAACGTCTTTGTTGGGTGACACTCCTGGCGGACACCCCCATCACGCTCATGGTCACGGACAATTGGTAGTCCTGAGGGGACTCGACCCTGAAGAATCTGCTGAAGCCCTCATTCCCAAACAAGTCTCCTTCCCCGCTAAGGAACCGAAGCCGGTCGTGGAAATTTGTAACATGCCCAAGGAATTGGGGAGTGGGGTGGAGCATGTCTTGCCCCCCATCGCCGAGGAGGTGGCCGAACTTCAGAGTCGAGGAAGGCTTCGGGTGGGACATGCCAGTGTGGATGGAGATCGTTCACGTAGGCATCGATCACATTCGGGAAATCGGAGTGTCAAGAGCTACTCTTCCAGTTCGAGAGTGTCAAATTCACCTTCTCAATCAGTAGGAGGTGGAGATGTCTCCGTTTATTCTCGAGGACCATACAGTCATGCAAGTCGCAGTGGTTCCTACTACTCCGTCACCACAACGAGCAGTCGAGATTTGTCCCATCGGAAAAAACGACGGAAGCAAGAATACCAAGGTCGCAATGGTATCAGTTACGGAGACAGCAGTTACATTAGCACCGGCGATGCCTCGTATGTGTCTTCCCGATCTTATGCCTCCCGTTTCTCCATACGACACGATGTCGACGAAGACGGATTCTGCATTCACCACCCCGACATTCAATTGTTCCGCCTCAAACCCGGAGGAGAGGACTGGGCTGTCGTTCGCAAAAAATGCCCGGAGTGCATTCGCGAAGATTGTCCCGCCAGGATGGGAGGATCCATCAGCACAACGAGCAATTACGATGACGATCCACGCAATCATTCGGCATCCTCGTCTATGAGTTTTGCCTCCCAAAACGCCTTTTTGCCTACCCTTCAAACTCCAGAAGAGATTGAGGAAGAGGAGGTGATCGGGCGGTTGAAACGCCGTCTTGCAGCGCGGGCTTATCATTTTCCAGGAAATACGTGGTGCGAAGATTGGATGCAATATATGTCCAACANGATGCAATATATGTCCAACACGCATACCGTGTTGGGATTGTTCTTTCATCATCCATTGCATCCATTGAAGATGCAAGAGAGGATTGTTATTTTGTTTGGGTCCATATCGATTGGACTGACTATTTCAAATATAACGTATCTTTATTTCATTCGAAATGGGATTCCGGTGGAAGATGAGGTGTTCACTCTGAATTCTAGGCATACAGATTATACAGGAATTCCGGAGGTAGTGGTGACGAAGCTCATGATTACGCTGTGGACGCTGGGGAGTTTTTTGCATACCGTTTTCGATTTGGCACTGTGGCATATGAAGGCATGTACTCTGTGTCGGTATGGACGGCAGATTGATGACCAGATGGCGCGTTGGGGGAGGGTGATTGGACTTTTTATCGTGGTGGTAACAATTGCTGCTGGGAGTTATGCCGTGTTGTTGAGAGCATCAATGGAGTATGATGGCGAGGATAGTGATGCAAGTGAAGTCGAGGAGAGCATTCAGAATAGTGAAATTTACAAGATTGATATCAGCGGAAAGAGATCTTTCCGATTTCTATTGGGATACCTAGTTGAGTTTGTTTTGGCGCTCTTCGTCTATTATCCCATAACAGTGACTATCCTCTTTTCTGGAATATTGGGTTGTAGAGGACGAATCCCCATCCTCGGGGGACGACCAAGGGAAATGAAGAAGGAGGAACGGCATCAGCTGGAAATGAATTCGACGAAAATTCTCAAGACGTTAAACTTAGAGGAGGCGACCGGGAATGAAGATGCAACAGCGGATGCCAACATGAGTGATCCGAGTGCTTTTGATAGCGACTTTGAACGTTTCGACGCCGATTCTAGTCATGTCGGAAGTTATGGTGGTTCAGAGTACTTTGATGCGAATTTGAGCAGTCCAACCAGTTACAGTGATGGCTTTGATCACTTTGACGATAATCAGATTCTTTAAATCTTGATTTTCCACGATAGGTCATTTTTCATTCAGATGATAATTCGATATTATGTTTGGCATCTTTTGAGATCTCCATGTCGAAAGTTTATTTAGCAGATCAAAAATGATTGAGTTCAATAACGTTGGATTCATTATTTTCTGAACGCGGCAGTGTTTGACGTAGATAAGTCATTCAATCACAACAATTCTGTTGAGACCAAAGCTATTGCTTTATTGGATATTCAGTGGGGCAATGATGCGGTACTCAAATAATCTGCAACACGATAACTCATTCAAAAACCAAGTATTTTTCTGCAAAAACACAGATTTTTTGATCGCAATGACCGTATCCAATCGTTAAAATAATTCAAGTTTTTGTTGTATATTTCCTTCTAGATTTAGAGTTACACCACTTTGATAAAAATTTGAATTTTTTTCAATTACCAATTAAGACTTGCACAAAATCAGTGGGAACAGCCCTTTGATTGCTTCCCAAAACAATCAACACAAATGGACACTGCAGGGTTGTATGAACAATATAGCCACATTTTTTTGTGGCAAAAGGAGCATTGCAAACATATGTAATTCTTCCAAGTGCCCTTGCATGGTCCCACTCTCCACAGTACTTTGGGCATGGATGTTTCTTGTATACAGGTGCTTTCCTTTTATTTCTGGATTTCAAGGGTGATGGCAATTGTTGCTGAGTGACTCTAATGTTGTTTTCAAGTATATCAACAGCTAAATTCCTCTAAAAAGTGAGCTGTGGGTCAGTATTTCTCTTAGTTGCACATGCCCTAAAGTTCATTGTTTAAACTTTGTCCACCAAGCAAATGAATGTAAACTGTCTTATTTGCCACTATTTTGTTTCCCAAACATCCTCTAATCCAATAGGATCATGTCACTAATTTTGTTAACATCATGAACCCAATGTTGACATTTGTTGCGTTGGGACAATGATTTGACATATTTGAAGCTTTTCCACTCTCTATCAAATTAGCAGGTAGTTGTGTGGTTTTGTTGCATCAAAATCCCATGAGTGCTTATAGTACTTGCCACAAACTAATCTTCCATCTGACAATGCACACAGAAATCCTTTCCACCAATGCACTGATTGTAGGTTGCTAAATGTCCCAAGAACTCATCAATTTCATTTTCAGGACCAAACTCTGGTCAGAACTTTCCATGATTTTTATCAATGACTGTTATTACAGTCCAACATGATGCAAATCCAAGATCCCAGCATCAAAACAGAAACCTTTATCCATTGTCACAACCTTACCAGTGTTAGGAATAGGTTTTGCCATATATAGCATGAGTGCTGGAGTCTTTGTCTACTTTTCAAACTCTCATGGTTTGTTCTTGTCATCCTTCAACTGATCTCTGCCTTCCTGCAGTTTGATTCATCACAATATTGGCTTCCCCTGGTCCCCATCAGCAATTGCTGAATTGTACACATTCCCACTTGGATTTATTTTCTTTGGACAAACATATGACACCCTGAAAATACTAATTGAATTCATCAAGAATTTGACAGATGTAATGAAA
>JALLPE010002022.1:0-10395 GCA_036940025.1 Conticribra weissflogii
CTTGCTTCAGCATCGTTTCAGCATCAGCATCAGCAAAAAACATTGAAACCCACTAATACCCCCCATTGAAAAAAAACTATTGGCATCGAATAATACCTTTGATATGCAAATTAAAACTAATACACAATCAAATTCCTCTAGATATATTTAAGAGTGATATTATTATTTACAACAAACAATAAAAGGTAATCATTTAATGAACCATTAGCTTGTGCTGACACCTTCAAAGCCGCGAGCAGGTTTGTGTCCTCATCGATCACGAGAAAACAAAACAGGAACTACAAACTCGATCTATGTATTTAAATCTTGACAGCGCCATGACCGACGACGACATCCCAAGCCAGAAGGAAACAATGGCGTCGCCCAAAAATCGGACGAACAACCAACCCCCCACCCCCTCAACATCCATTCCCATTACCCTAGCACAAACGAAAAAAGCTACCATCCAATCCCACCTCTTCCAAGCCTGCATCGACGCCCAATGGTCCCTCGTCCCCCCACTCTGCGACGCCTTCTCCCTCGCCCTCGCCGAATGCGGTGAAACCAATCCCGTCACCGACCAAGACTACCAAGCCATTTTCCCCAAACTCGACGCCTTCGGCGATGGATGTCGCCAAAACCCCCTCTTGGCGGCCGTACTCCACGTGGCAGTCGACATGGCGGCGGCGCACAAGGCGGTGTCACTGTTCGGGGACGAGGCCGCCCGAGAGGCGGTGGAGGCCGAGGAGCGACGCCGCCTCCAGAGCGGAGGACTGGTGGTGGTGGAAGAGCCTTTGACGAAAGCGGAGTTTTGTCCCTACTGGAAGATGCGGACATTAGGCGATCCGCCCGTGGGTGTGACGGACGAAGAGAGGAGGGCGAGGAGAAAGGCCATTGCCAAGATGTGTCAGACGTATCCCGTGTGGATTTTGTCTCCCATGAATCCTTTGGGAAAATGGGGCGATGAAGATGCGATGGAGGGGGATCCGCCGAGGGGGACGACTCCTCTTCACGTGGCCGTGCGATCGAGGAATGTGACCTTGGTGAAGCTTTTGATGAAGTATTGCAAAAAGGCGGCGGAGATCAGCGATGGGGAGGGGTGTTTGCCTCTTCATTATGCGGTGCGGCCGTCGGATGAAGCTGCGGTCATGAAACGGGCTTTGACGGTGGCGGGGAGTATTTCGAATGAGAATGGGGCCACGGATCCGATGGGGGCGGTGAGTTTTGGTGCCAATTTGGAGTATCGGGCGAAAAGTTATTTCAATGCCTTTCAGTAAGTGGGGTTTCTGTCTTATGTCAAATGTCTTTTTAGTATGAAGAACTTCTCGTCTCGAGCACACTCGACTTTTTGAAACCTGATCACTTCTGACCATTCATTGGCGTGTTGTTACGATAGCGATGCAACAACATTAGGCAGGTATCGCGTCCGACGATTGAATCGGCGATGGAGATTTCGTCAACTTCGAAAGTCGTCGGATTCCCATGCCAGGAAAAAAGCGTCACCCAAAGCGGAAAATTCTTCCACCGGCATCGGACTTTCAACCCGAAGCAGAAAAGCACCGGTACCGACGACCAATAAGGAAAATACTCACAATAGCGATGCCGAGTATAAGTCATCCTCGGCCAACAATGACGACGGAGGCGATACAAGCGCACCAGAGTACGTGGTGCCACCGCCGAATCCGGATATGTATGATTCTCCGTCCAAATTAATCCGTGCAATGATGCAAATAGGAACGATCGACGAAGATTCAGCGTTGTTAGTTGACAGTGAATGGAGCGTGGAAAACATAGACGATACTGGAAAGGATGCAAATAAAGCAGTTCTCAAGAAGGATTATCCTCTTGTGACAGATCCCGAACGTTTCATTTCCAATGGAGTCATTCGTGCCAATCGGCCCTGGAAGACGGAACAAAATAGAATCGATGTCGTTCGCCTTCTTGCCAATGCGTTTATATCTGGAATGGGATACCAGAGCGACGATGGAGGAGAGACCCCCATGATTTTATGTTGCCGAACTTTCAAATCGGGAAATGATGGAGAAGAATTCGTCGATGGAATGGGTGACTTAGAACTGGAAGCTATTATGGGCGATTTTCCGATTCAAGATGCAAACAATATTAACAATATCATTCCAGCACCGGCTATAGATGAAACTGGTGAAGATGACGCGGATTATGAAATGGACTTGCCTCCTCCACCTGCAAGGACTGAAGGTCGGAATAACAGGCCCAGTGATAATGCAGCCTTATCAAACGATTCGGAACCAATGGAGGAGCAGAGTAATAATCAGGAAGTAATGGCAGAAAATATTGGTGCATCGGCGCATCAAAATGACGGTGGCCAAGAGGTGGCAGTGGGGCAAAATATGCCCGTGGCGGAAGGGGCTATGGCCGAAGACCGTAATCAGCAAGCAGCGGCAGCTGAAGCCGAGAATATTCACCCTCAAGCTGATCAAAATGAAAATCGGATCGAGGAAAATAATAATAACGTCGATGGTAGAGATCCTGGTGGCAATCAGGGTGCCAATGCAGGCCAAGTTGGAAATTTTGGTGTTGTACAAAATGGTAATATTGCTGGTGACGGACGTCAAAACAATGTCGACGCAAGATTAAATAACGGTAATGAACCGGATCCACTTGAGGCACTCTTCCTCATGATAGACCTTGATGAGTCTCATAAACAAGAAGCCTTGGGAACACCCGATGACGAAGGAGAAACACCACTGCACACAGCAACCAGGATAGGCGCCCCTCCACGTCTCGTCCGTCGTCTACTCAGAGCAATCCCTTCGTCGTCATCAACGCCAGCAGAAGATGGGGCCACTCCTCTTCATCTCGTATGCCGCCGTGCCAGTCATCTTGCCCCAGAAGGAGCGGGAGGATTGGCGACATATGATGCGGAGACCGTTCGAATGTTTGCTGATGCTGCTGGACCGGGTACGCTGATTGCGGCTGACGACGAAGGAAGGATCCCCATTCACGTAGCTTGTTATTATGGCGCGTCACCGGCGGCGATCGCGGCGTTGTCGGATGCCGATGGAGGAGACGAGTCTCTTTTATGTCGTGATATGGAGGGACATGCTCCGGTAAGATCGACTTTACACCGCCATAATTTATTTTAACTTATGCTGTCTGTGAAGCACGTTTTCTAATAATTATGCCTTCAATCCTTTTAATTCCATCATAGCTTGGCGTATACTGCAAGCATTCGACAGATTTCCATGGATTGAGAGTCCTTGTAGAACGATGTCCGGATGCCGCCGCTGCCGTTGGAGACGGAAGACGGTTGCCTATCCATCGAGTGCTTGCCACCTTTAATCTAACTGTAAACGTGGATGTTCTGAAACTTCTGGGAACGGCATATCCTCCTGGAATTGACGCCAAAGACGGCAATAAGATGACAGCTCTTGCTCTACTTTGCAACAGCTACCGCAGTCCTCTGAGCATTGATCTACCAAAGCTGAAGGACGGCAGAACAACGTTGGGGAGATGTCTCTCGAACAAGATTTGGCTCATGGTGAAATACATCGTCCTTTCAGGTAAAGCAAATAGGGATTGGAACACGAAACACGCAATTTTTGACGGCTTCGACGAAGATGGCGAACGCGTCACTGTTCCACCCACAGAGAGAATTCTCCATGCTATACTGCGAGACCCTGCATCATCCGTAGAAATTGTTATGTTGGCCATGATCATTCATAGCGATCAATTGTTTCAAGCCGACGAAGAAGGGAACAGACCTCTCCACCTTTGCTGTCTTAGGGACTCTGGGTGCACCAAATTAAACGAAGACGAAGAGAGCGATGACGAAGATCTGCCACCGGACGACGACGAAATATTTAACAGAGCCAACAGCGAGCACGTTGTCGATCAAGAGCCCAACGGTTGTGAAATTCAAATCACCTCCCGTCTGGGATCTTCTCCAAGGAACACATACGATCCCTACATGGACTTCAATCCGATTCTTCATTCAGTCCTCAGTAACGATTTGAACGCAGCAGGACTCCGGAACAGCGAAGAAAAGTTTCCATTAAATATTCTCGTCGAAAAGGGGTCTACGTGGGTCGGTGGGGGCATTGAGCGCGTCTTGAAAGCCTTCCCCGGTGCCCTTTTTTCCTATGATATGACTACTGCCGTGTTTGTTAGAGCGATCGGACGGGTCGCAAATTACTCTTATTCCCCTAATGAAATGAATGCTGGAAGTATGCAACGACTGAAGGAAGAACAAGCCAAGTGCATTGGCGCGGTGTTTCAACTATTAAAGGGAAAACCAATTGTTTTGGAGTGGGCTTGTGAAGCTAGAAGTAGAACTCGCAGGAAACTTAGGAAGAACTCACATCATTTTACTAGAGATATTCGTAAGAGCAAGAGGGGTCGAACGGTGAAGTGAAAATATGGAGCTCACCTGCAATTAAAAATTCCTGGTGATTTCTGATGGTTTCTTTGTTTGTCTTGAAAAGCTGTTGTACAAATAAACTAATTTTTTTATCATGAATTGGTGTATTCAATTCTACCTAGTCTCTCCGAGCTTCTCTTGAGCACAGAATGATGTAAAATATAACGCCATGATGCACGACGAAGTTAACAGAATAAGGAATTTTATCTTATCCCTATCCACAATCAATTATCAGTATAAAAGCTTATTCCAGTGAGCTAAACTCAAAAATTAATCCCCCAAAGCAGCAGCGATTTCAGCCTCCAGTTCATCCATAGATCCATCGTCATTCCCTCCATTATCCGAGACAAACTCGTAGGAATCTGCCGTATCTTGTTTTCCCTGTATTACAGGTTTGGCAGGTGCAGATGCATTGATTTTTTCAGTCACCGCGGAATGTGAAGGGAACAATGAATTATCGGTGGAGGCAGTAGGCACGACTTTTTTGTCTTTGGAAGATGAATCCTTCGAAATCACCGAAGAAGAATCAAACGTCACCTCTTCTTCGTCTTGAGATGTACTTCCTAATGTATCATCCGGATTGTATTCCCCCCCTTCATTGCTAGTTTTTCCATAAGAAGAAGGAGACGAAGAAGAAGACATTCCCATCTTCCCAGAACTATACCCCCCACTCCCAACACCGTTATGTTCGCTTGACCATATCTCATCGATACTCAACCCAGCCTCGTATCTCGCATATGCGCAGTGGAAAAAATAATTCTTCCAAAATGCCACCTCCTTTTCCCCTCCACTTGACAATCTCGAATGCATCTCGACCAATTTTTTGTCTTCTTTAAATAATCTCTGAATCAAGCCGACGTGCGTATCCAAATCGAAATTCGAAAGCAAGGCGGGAAGAGGTTGGAGTTTGGATAATTTATCTGCCGACTGCTGGGCTGCCTCCAAGTCTCTCGCCGAAGTCTTTGCCCCCCCCTTCTTTCCTCCTCTTCCGTCCACATTTCTTCCCCCTTCGTCGTCCTCATCCTCTTCTGCCTCCCCATCAACTCCGCCACTGGGCAAACCCCCCACCAAAACAAAAGGCCCGGTAAACGTTCCCTCGTCCGAACTCAAACCCAAAATGACCTCCTTACACTCCTCCACCAAAATCTCCAATTCCTGATCCCTCGTCTCCCACGGCAGTATCTCCGCCAATGCATCCTTGACTTGTTCTTTCCGCTTTTCTTCCGAGTCGATTTTGTCGCGTTCGGCGGTGAGTTCGGGGGAGGAGAGGGTGAGTTTCGAGAGGAGGAGGTCCGGGTCGTTGGTGAGTGACGTGACGGAGGATTGGACTTTGTTTTTGAGGTCGGCGAGGGTGGTGGATGTGAACCAGGATGACATGATGGAAAGCGGATGGCGGCGGATGGTGGTAGGATGATATTATTTTTGTTGATTTTATTATTTTTGTTCCTTGCTGCGTTCGATCGTACTAGTCGAATTATTTTGAGTATTTTTCATAGTTCTTTTTTCTTCTTGATTTCTTTGTGGGTTCTCATCGTCCTGAATTCTGGACAAAAATATGAAACAAAATGAACGTGGGAATTCTGACTATTCCCACACTCAGTCTCAATAAATTCATCAAATTTTTTTTGTAAATAACCACTCTTCCGCACCATGTTGAAAAAAAGAAAAATCAATCTTTGTTGTGGGGTATCCTAACCATCAGATTGGGACTAATTGATAGAGAAACGAAAAGATATACAATTAATCTTAAATGAAATCATAAGATTGGTATATGATTAATCTAGAGATTCTGAATTGAAAAGTAGAGCTCAAAACCTGCCTGATGTCCCCCATGATTTTATGAGCTGATGAAAACATCTTCTAGATGTAGGTAGGTTAGGAGCAAAAAAGTTAATATTGCTTGAAATAAGGACTATTGCATCAGATATTTCAAATTTTTCTCAAATGGTCCCATTTTGGTAGACTCTCATGGAGTGCAACATTCATGAGATGAAGTGACAGAAAGTTTTTTAACAATTAAAAGGGCACAAGAAAGTCGTTTTTGTTCTCCTTGATATAATTTTTCTTGTATTGGTCCATCTCAATTGCTTGATTTCCACCCAGTCAACATTACACTAAGCAAATATGTCTGGGGATTGTGGGTTATAAGACAAGGCAGAAGTTCTGGTGGCCAAGGTGCAATCTTGAATGATGGTGTCACTCTCTGCTCAGTTATTTCCTTTGCAGGTGGTTCATCACATCTGGTTGCATAAAGCTCCACAAGATCACTTGATGATGAAGACAACTTGAGAGTAGTAAGGCAGGGCTCAATGTTGTAACTAGAGAGGAGCTCTTGGAACTTGTACCCAATGAATTCTTTGCCAATATTGTACATGATGATGTGAGGGAATGGGGTCTGTATGACCATTGGTTGAATTTGATTGTTACACGCCTATCTGTCTTGTTGAGTAATGAATTTAACCCAAGCTGTATGTGCATCCAAGATGGTGAGTAAATCAATTTGCCTTTCTCATATCTCGACAAATCATCATTCTCAAATATGATAGGTCAAGGACCTGTACAATACATATAAACTGATTCCCCATATTTTATGTCTCAAAGAGCTTGGCTGAGAGGGATGTAGTCATATTGATTTTTGTCCATGATTTCATTACATTTACAGCTTTTTATTGGTATGTAAAAGTTCTACAAACCTTCTTGATTCCTGGAAATCCAAAATGTATGCATATAGTATTCAACACATGAATGGTTCCTGTCTGAAGGTTATCATGGTACATGGTACCATTACATATTACTGAATGTTCTGGAATCAATAGCTAGTCAGATATATCCTGTCATCTTTTTTGGAATTTCAAATTCTGGGATGACCCAATTGTTGCCTTCTATTTTTCAACCTTTGCATCTCATCATGGAACAAAATTCAAATAGACAAAATTTTTCATCTTTAGTTGTGTCCATCTTTTTCAGTGGAATAGGATAGGGGCAAGCATAAAATAGATTGGAACCATCATTTAAATGGAAGCAGACTTCTTCACCTTTTCAGTTACCTTGTTTTACTTGAAAGATAGTTTTGTGTTGCTTCAAGACTGTCGTGAGCTGAGCTTGATGTTATTTTGGTGAGCTGTTTTTGCTTATCCATGAAACCTATTAGATCTCTGGGTCTGTAGCACTACTTTAGGAGACAATACCTTATTATACATTGATTCTGTTTGCTGGAGAGGCCAACTTAAATACCTTGCCTTCCTCCCCCATGCTTGAGGACTTCACAATGTTGTAAATTTTTAAGATTCTGCAACATTCAACAATTCCTGTTAATAATTCAGAAGTTGCCCCTCTTCAGTGCAATGTTATTCTCAACAGCAATAGGAAAGGAACATTCACACTTAAAATTTATGCTTGAAACTGCATAATTGCAGTAAAGTTTGACACCTTTGTAGACTTCTTCCAACATGACACTGATATGCCATTATGTTGTGTCATATTAGTCCTTCAACTGACACCTTTCCAGCTAAAACTTGCATCACAGTGTCAAGGGTGTGTTTGGGTGGATCTGTGGGAGTGCAGATAGGTATGTATATCTCTACATTGTTTCTTTATTGGTCCTTGAATTTCCTTTTTGAACAAGAATGTGAAGTGTTTTAAACTTGATTGAATTCAATTTTGAATGAAAAATTTAGTGGCAAGTTTTCCTTTTCTCCTCATTTGATCATTGGTTGTTCTTATTTCATTTTTGGGGATCCAATTCCAAAATGAAATTCAATTTCATCAAAATATATCATCCTTGGAGCTGGACTAATTGGTAGAGATATGTAAATAGGTGCAACAATATAACTTTTGATGAAATCTTGAGATTACTTAAAAATATGTTCATCTAGGTTTTTAATTTGAAAAGTAGAGTAATACCTTCCCATGACAGTGGGTATAGTACCTCATGTTGTGAAAAATCTGGACCCCCCCAAACCCAACAAATGACGTTAACTTAGACTGTACATACCTCCCCGAACCATTCATTTTCATCAACATCCAATATCATGTACAGGAATCATGATAAAAATGAACACATTGATGTTTGATTCATCTGGGGAGCTCCAATTTTTAGTGACTCACAGCCATCTCAAGTCACGCCATAACTTTTTGACGAAGAAATATTGACAATTCACATTTTATTCAGCTTCTTACTGTAACTTCTGGGACCATGGCAGACTGCTAATCCAATAAACAAGCATCAAGTGCCAGCTATTTATCAGATAAATTTCAGAGGGGTCTATATCTGATGATATTTTTGGTCTGGTGGGCTATATCTGATAGTTTTTGATTTATTTCTTTGTATATTTTTTCTTGTGCATTTTATTTGTTGCACTTTTAAGGTCATCACTGACAACCTGAGCATTCATCAATCTCTCAAACCTCCAATATATGAGATATTTGCAGATCATAAGGAAAAGGTAAAATCAGAATGACATGCTGCAAATTTGAAGTAGGAAAATGCATTTTTTTTTTAAGAAATTGGGTTTTCAATCAGTCTTACAAAACCAACAAACTAAAAATCAATTTGAAATGCTCAAAGTGGATTTCAAAGTCCTTGTTCCATTGATTGGCTCCAAAAGAGAGCCTGTTGGAACATGAAAGTGAGATGAATGCCACTACTTGCCATGAGCAGTTTTTAGCCAAGTCCAGCAACATTATGTGGCAAAGGGAAATTGAAAAGCTTGCCCATGGAAATCAAAACAAAAATTCCACATCTATTTCATGCACCTTGTTGGCTGTCAGTTAAATATATTTATTGCCCAAACAATATCATTCCATTTGATTTTTTCTTGGAGTGATATTTGATTGAATTCTCCTGTTGGGCAAAACTGATGTCCCCTGCAAAACCCTCTTCGATGTAGGAACAATACATTTCTACATAACTGACTGGATTTTTCAGAACAATGTTTCTTATTTTGTCATATTTGACTCTGAATGATTGGCGCTGAAATGATCAACTTGTCTCACACACCGATGGCTCTCCCCTGCCATCTGCTCCCCTCCTTCCAAAACTCATTCTCCCCTCTACCCATCTCCTTGCTGCTCAGAGTCCCTTGGGCTCCCTCTGGGATCCACATGGCTCCCAACAGCTTAGCTTGTTTCCACCTGGCAGTAAAGAGCATACAATTATGTAAACTTTATTACTGTGTAAGATAGATTCAAAAATAAAAATATTGACTGATGATTTTTTGTTAACTATTTTACCACAAGAGGGTGTCACATTGCAGGTAAAGGTCATGGTTGCAACCAGCCTCTATTGATGGCAAGCCCAGCCTAGCACCACCCTTTCTTTGACATGGCTGACTGGTGTTGTTAATTCAGTGGTTACCATGCCCTACACTGGAGTGTTGGCAACTAGCTCATTGCAAACAACAACAACAGTGATTTTTATCACAGTGCCATATTGTTGGAAGAAAAACATAAAAACACAAAATTGAAAGGCATCAATTGTCATATTTTTTCTGGTTTATTTACACCCATCAGAACTTAAGACTAAAAACATGATTTTGTCCTTGCTGCTACACCTTGTGACATGTCCAATTTGTGAGATTGTCACAAATATAATATGCGCTCTCTTGTCAGTTATGATTGATCTCTAATGAATGGATAAGGTACTACCATCTTCCTGGAAGACAATGGAATGGCAACATTTTTTAACAATTTATTTCATTGTTATGTGGAAACAATTGAGTAAGGAACCATCACTGATATTATCTGTGATAATTAACTATCACCAAAAATAATCAACTATCACAGTCATTATTATCTCTGACAGTCAATTTTCAGAGTTACTATTGGCAATAGTTCACTATCATTGATATTATCTGTGAAAATTACTTATCACTGTTATGGACTGTATGATTGAAATCTCGAATGTCACCAAAATAATGTCGCCAATCCACTATCTTCCTGGAACACATCCAAAAAAGCAGATCAAAAAAAGAGAATCCATGCATGTGAAAGCTCTGCTCTGATGGAGGATTTTTCTC
>JALLPE010002023.1:0-10451 GCA_036940025.1 Conticribra weissflogii
AAACAAAACAAAACAAAACAAAACAAAACAAAACAAAACAAAACAAAACAAAACAAAGACAAACACAAAACAAAGACAAACACAAAACAAAAAGTAATTCCTCCTCTGTTGCAACTGTATTGAATTAAATTCATTCCAGAAAGGCTATTGAAATTGGCAAGCAATATCATGTGAAATCGTAGCATTGTCACATAAATCACTTTTTGTAACATATTTAGCACAATTTTGTCCTTTCCCATTTCTGAACATCATTTTGTGTTCTTGTCATAATAAAATTTTAAAATTTCAATTATTTTTTCATTTTTAATCACTTTGGTTGTCATTAGCCCTTTTCAACCCATAAAAAACTATCACACAAATTCTGCTCCTGACCTGGGTTATCTGGTCCATGTCTCAGATAGCCTAGGTTTTGATGTATGTTTTTACCCACAATTTTAGAACACATGGGACTTTGTGCAAACCTTGACTAGTGCTCCAAATCTGACTTGGATATCCCTACAGTTTTATACCTGTCAATAAAGTTACAAGAGACATTGACATGACCATTTGTGATAGCATGTCATGATGTGTTCTTTTTTTATGATTCAAGACATGATTTAATTTCTTCATGAATAACCGACGATGTACCACAAATGTAAGCCTTCTAACAGTTACAGCCCAAAATTGTGGAATTAACTTGCTGCTCAAAATTTACCAGTAATACACTTATACTGTTTAACCCATACGAATGAAGCAGCCCACTAAAACGGTGAAAAAAGTGAAATTCCACAACATGTCATGTGTCGTAGTTTCTATGTTATTAATCATCATCTAACTATTTAATTCAGATATGTAACCGTTTAATAACCACTAGACGATGATAGACCTCCTGTTCTTGGATCAGGAGAGTTGGTTTCTCGTATATCTCTTGAGATAATTTGCTTGAGTGAAGTGATAGCAAGTTTGGACTGACAAAAAAATGGTAGAAAAATTATTTGGGAAGAACTATCCAAAAGAGAATAAGAATTGTGCTTGCTGGTTGTTTAGTCCACTCGATCGTCATTGAACTCCCTATTGCCGAAGAGGTGCTTGAAGAAGTTAGGAGTCACCCAATTGTAACCACTCTTGTTGAGGTTGCAACTGGAGAAGCCGTGTAAAATCCTAAAACTCTGCTTATCCTCACTTGACAGACTTGTCGACATATCCTTCTGACTAATCTTAGAGTTATCCTTTTCAATCTGCTTGATGGCGTGTTCCAAGTCGACCAGAGAGTCTAAGTATTTGAGCTGAGTCTGCAAATCTGACTCCGTGTACGCAGATTTCATACGGCCATTGCATCCGGGCTTGAGGCAGCAACCCTCGAAAACCGATAGCTGGCGAGTCTCCAAGTGGCACATGGGATCATCGCAGCGGACGAGGCCATCATAGTATAACATGTGATGCTTTTTTCGAAGCAACGTGAACAAGTTCAAAATACGTGCCACGCAAGTACGTAAATCGGCTTCGCCCCAATAATGAGGACTGCTGCACCTGGGATTGGGACAGAGGAATCCGGATGCACATATCATTGAACCACTCTCAGCATCTTTGGTCAAGCGGAATACACCAGGAAACTCGGCACGTTGATCACAGCTAGTACAAGTCATCATGAACTTCTCCACATCTTTAAAGCGTTCTTCATCAGGCAACTGAGAAGCCGGAGTGTAATCAACGATATCATCCTCATTGATACTGATACCCACGGAGTGCTTGTACTTGGACGAGTCCAAACCGAGCTTCTCTGCTAGGATTCCAGGCGAGGTGCCCTCAATCGGTTCGCAAAGACGAGAAATTGGCGGAAGAATTTGCTGAGTCAAATACCACTCCACATCAGGTTTGAGTGCTCCATTACTTCGGGTAATTTCATCCGGGTGACGGGCTCGCTCTGCTATCAGAGAATTCTTGCTGCTAACGTCCTCTTCTTCAGGGCCAGTAATGACGTAAGGAATGTGATCTCCAATGCTCACAGCTTTATGTTCCTTGAGCATCATCTTAGCGACATAAACATGTGGCTGGGACTTGGCATCGGGGTAATCATTAGGATGCTTGTTCAGTCCCTTGGTAATTATATACTTCTCAAGTGGAAGCTCACCGCTACGCATCTCTGTCGCCACTTGCTCTAGGTGTTCGTGTATGTTGTTGAGTACGATTTCTCGATCTTCTCCAGACAGGATTTGGTCAAGGACGAATTTCCCCGAATCTTTGGATTGGATACACCAGTCACGACGGACCAAGTCAAGACCCTTCATCTCCTTTCCAAATATGAAGTTGCCGCCTGGTCCTTCACAAATAGTGACTGCAGCATATTTCTTCTTCTTCAACAACAACATCGATCTGAAGACCCCGTCGATTTCGAGCTCAAGAGTCTTGTACAGCTTGTTGACTTCGCTTTTGACTTTGTTCCCCAGCTGCAGGACCTTATCGTACTCTTTCAGGTCGGAGATTCGAGTATTGATCATGATAGAATCGGTGTCCCCGTAGATGACCTCGAGACCTATCGCTGTCTGGGCGAGGTCAACAGTTCTCTGGAGAGTCTCACGTCCCATGGCGGTTACGAGAGCGGCGATGGGTTGAGCATAGAATCGAGAGTGGGAAAATCCCAGGCATCCATACATCGAGTTGGCAGTGAGTTTGAGGGCTTTCTGACGAATATCAAGCTGGGAGTTGAAACCGAGTCGATACGAATACAAGTTAGCAAGGAACAAGAACGGTGGATTGAACTGAAATGAAGCATACAGGATTCACCTCATCTTTCTTGCCCTCATCCTTCTCGCTCTTCATCATCCTCTTCACGTTGCGACGCCTATCCACGAGGGTCTTAATCACCCTAGGCAAAACGCCCCTTTCCAAACGCTCATCCGGAAGAGGCGGCAACTGATCTCCTTGACCTCCGTTCTCGCCATTTCCCATTCCCAATGCGCTCTTCGACCAGTCCATTGTGGTAAAACACAAATTGTACTCCTGAATCAACGACGGGTACAAACTGTTGAAATCTAAAAGCAGGATAAATGTATCGTACAATCCCTTCTTTGGCTCCAAGACCAACCCTCCACTGTACTTGGCCTTGCCATTTCCGGCAGTGGCTCCATCAGCTCCTTCGCCTCCCAACAACTCCTCGTTCCTTTGCTTGGCGCTACGTTTCTCGGGCACCAAGAATTTGAGTTGATGAAATTCATGCAGCAAGAGATACTCGTTGCGCTCGGCTCGATTACCCTTCATGGTTCGTGCCCACAAATTGCCAGAGATATTGGTCAATTGCTTTGTCAAAGGAAGGATTTGCAACTTGAACATGAGCTTCATGACCAGTTGCGCATCATTGAGGGTGTGTTTTGCCAATTCGACAAAGTGCTCTCCGGTGCGGCACCAATGTGGAATGTCGACCTGCTCGATTTCTTTCCGCACCGTGTGGAGTTGGGTACTTGCCAAGTTGGTAAGAGAATAGGTTGTTTCCCTCAGGAACTCCTTGGCGCTGATGCAAGTATCGCAGAGAAGGCGCCCGTGCAATGCATCGGCAACGGCCCATTCTTTGCCGTTTCCGAATGTCGACGCGGAAGGATGTCTCATCTGCCGGCGTCTGCCGATTTTGGACCACATGGAGACTTTGAGCTCTACACAACGACTGAGAAGGAGGTCCATGTCGTGTCCCCATCCGTTGTGGGAGACGATAATGTCGGGATCCCAAGTACCAATTTGGGCAAGCAGTCTGGAGAGCAAGGCTCTTTCGTTGGGTGATTTCTGCAGCTCAGCCATTTTGTTTGAAATTTCTCTTTCCATATCTCTCGGGAATTCAGGCGTGGATCCAGCGTTCTCGGCATAGCTTAGTGGACGTACGATGGTCAATTGCGTCATGTGTCGCGCCGATTCGTCAGAAGCCGAATCCAACATCACTTTGTTGTGGCAAATGGCAGAGACGCTGACGATTTCCAGTTTGTGCGTAGTGGGATTCACTACCGTCTTGAACTTGATGGCAACGGAGGATACTGGAGGAGCGGGAGGGACCTTGACCTTCTCGCCGTTGAGAGGTGCCACCAAATCCAGTCGTTGGATAGACTTGGGTCCATCGACGTTGCATTCCCACTTGCACCAGCTGATCTTCCCACCAATACATTTGGGGTTGTAAATCCGCACCCAACCAGGTCCCATGAATTTGCGTTTTATCAAAAAGTTCTCGAGAGTTGGAGCTTGCGCACCGAGAATCTTCTCGAAAGTCTTTCCACCGTGGATGCAAATGTCGCGGTCAGGAACGGGATACTTGGCATCGTAGACCACCTTGAGGTATTTGTTCTTACCGCGGGGAATGGATGGGTCCTCGAAGGCGTAGTCGCGATCGACGGGTTTGGCTCCCCAGTTGGATCCGGCAGTTTTAGGGATGCAGGCGGGAGTTATGACGGATTTAATTTCGTTGTACACTTCTCCCATGGGATAGCGTTCTTCTTGGGTGGGATCGTCGTCGTCGTTGGTGCGAGAGGTTTCGGTGGGTTTCAAGCGAGGAAGCACAAAGAGATTGCGTTGGTTGTTTGGAACTGTGACGCAGCAACTCTGGTAGATGGGTTGTTGCATTGTATTTTTGCTATCAACTGCTTGTGGGACGCGGACTTTTCCGTAGAGGTAGACGATTCCGTTCTTCTCGGAGGCATCAAGCCAGAAGAGATCAATGTAAGAACGAGGCTCCTGGACGGGCCTATCTTCGTCCGTCTCCACCTTATCCGCATGAGTTCCGACTGCAGGCTCCTCCATCTGTAAAATAGCGTCCAAATCAGCGTTCGCTGGAGCTTTATCTGTCCCATGAGTAGAAGCCGCTCGAATGGTCTCTGGTTGAAACGAGGGTCCCGAAGCATCAATCACTACGGGTTGTTCCTTCTTTCCCTCGTTGTCTGTTTTGATTTCTTTCCCGGCCATCTGAGCCTCGAGGCGCTTTCGCTCGGCATTTTTTTCTTGTTGCTCCTTGGCCCTCGCTTCTGCGGCGTTGAGGCGTGAAACTTTTAATGTTGGACGACGTGTGCGGGGTTTGGAGGGGAGGCATGCGTCTTCATCTTGATCTTCATTCATTGCGGCGAGTCGTCGCTTCGATGGCTTTTTCTCGTCTTGTTCCTCCGTAGCGTTCACGACGGGTTCAATTTCCATCTCCAACTCGGGTCCCAGGTTGCTGCTTTCGTTCGTTTCACCTGCCAAGGGATTGGCATCGTCCTCGATTTTATCATCATTGCTTTGGTGCCAATCTCCGGCGTTATCATGATTGTCGTAACTATCCTCATCTTCGTCAGCGTGTTCGCTCCTTCCAAAATCAATCGGTCCATCGTCCCTCACCCTGACATCGTGGTCATCGTCCACCGGATCTTGTTCGTCGTAACGAAGTTTCGAACGAGCCGGGTCCGAGCGAGATCCGGCCCTCCTACGTCCCAGAGCCGAGGACGCGTTATACTCCCCAGACGATCCATAGACTCTCCTCTTGCTGACTGACGAGCCGGGATGCCGCGAGGAATGACGCCCGGACCCGGCCCCGGCTCCAACCACGCCCTGCCTCGAACGAGACAACAACGAAGAGGACCTCACGAAGCCGGCGCGTCTCGCAGACGACGCACCCACGTGATCCAACTCGCTCAACAAATCCTCCAACCCGCTCTCTCCCGCCCCGTCCGACGATCCCACCTTGCCTTCCCGTCCCCTCCCCGTCAACTTTCTCGATCCAGAAGAAGCTCCCGAAGTGGCAGAATTGTGAATGGCCGCCGCACTCCCTTTGTTGACGAAGGCCCACATGCTCATATTCTTTTTCCCTCCTTCTGCTTCCTCTGCCTCTCCTCCCTCTCCGTGCCCATTCCCTGTCGCGGCGGCCCCACGAGCGGATTGCAACGCCTTGGTTTTCCTGGCTTTGCGGAGGGCTTCTCTGGTGAGCGCCGCGGTGCCGTTGCCCTTTTTACGATTACGTTGGTTGGCCCCGTTGTTGTTGTTGTTGCCATCGTCGTCTTCGTCTTGGAAGGCGCGAATGTCGTATTCGCCGTCGTCGTGGTAGCCCAGCCCATCTGACGGGATGAAAGTTCGAAACGAAAGAGATTGCGTGAGCGCGAGAAACACGGCGAGCGAGACAAACCTTCCGACGAACCGTCTCGTCGAGCCATCTGCAGACAACTTCGTGAAACTCACCGTCGTCCACCACGAAATCCTCCCTCTGCCGCTTCCTCTCCACGTATTCCCTGTACTGTTCCTCGTCCATCGTCTCGTACACGTCTTCCGGCTCGGCGAAGGTCACGCCGTCCAGCTTGGAGCGGTGGCTTCGCTGGCCCTCTTCGTAATCGTCATGATCGTCAAAGTCGTCGAGAGCGGAAGAGCGAGCCGATTTCAAGGCCGCGAGGGCTGCCTTCTTGGAGGCTTTGCGACTCATTGCGACGTCTAGTCTTCACTTGATTGGTTGGAATTGATAATTAGATTTTCCGTTGTGAGAATAATGAAGGTGACGATGAGTAATAATGGTAAAATGAAAGGAATTGTGGGCGTAGCGAGCCAAAAACTAATTGAGATGTATCATATCAATAGGTAATCGCGAGGCTTTTTTCGCTTGCTTGGAAGGCTTCATTCATTGTTGATTGCCTCATGAAAAAATAATAATCGCTACAAATTTAACAATACTGAGTCCTACGTTTATATGAACTAACAGGATATGGCGCGCCCAGAATGGCTGAGAGTGGACACTCCCTTCATGGCAAATAAAATTATTTGTTTTTGATTGTGTGTTTGACGGAAGGGCCGCGAATACACATGCAATTCATAAAAATTAAAGTCGCTTTGTCACAACTTAAAAATAATCTAATGGTAACTATATTATTATATCTATCTATATGATATCATCTCCATTCAACACAATAGTGGTCGCTAGCTGTAAAATACTTGAATAGTAAGTCACAAACACAAGTGAATTGTTCCAGCCACTCAAAATTCTGAACTCATAAACCTACAAACATGCCCTCAAAAAATCAATTAAAAACTTGGAATCTCATGGCATTTGAAGGGATCTGACCTGATCTTTTGTTACTGGATGATATGAGCTATACACTTTACTGTGGTTCATTGGACTGGCTTCTTGAGAATATTCAACTAAACTCTTCACTGTATATGACACCTGAATAGAGGAAGTTCTAAATGGATGGAATGGAAGGGAATCTATCAATCACAGCAATATGTTTCAACATTTTTAAGGAACAGCCTATCCAGTGTTTTAATCAATTTTTGAAACAAAGCTATGGATTAAATAGATTTGATGTACAGTTCTTCAATGTACATAATCAGGGTATGGGAAATACCTTCCAAGCATGGTGTGGAAGAAACCTTATTCTGAAAATATTGTGTCTTGGCAATGTAAAATGTGGTCTAATAAGAGACTGTGCAGTTTGCAGATGCATTTGAAGAAGATGTTGAACACATTTCAAACAGGTTACTCTCATTTCCTACAGATCCAGCACAAATTGAAGCACCATCATGTCCTGGATATACAATGGAAGTAACCTTTATGTTTTTCAGCAACATTGAAGATGCTGTCATAATGTTATGCACTGATGCCTTGAAGATGAACAACACTTTGGAGGAAACAGGAAATCATTGAGGTACAAGGAATGGAAAATTAATCAGTGTGCAGAGTAAACATGAACACTCTACATGACAAATCCAGCTTGAATGCTACATTCAATTCCAATCACATGTTTGAAGAACAATCTCAGGTTCCCTATGTACTTGATACATCTCATCATATGAAATGTCTAAATAAACAAAAAAATGGCGGCATAGATTTAATTTTTCACAACACATTGGGAAAACACTTTCAGGAAAACTTGAATGGGATGAATTCCCCTCTGCTTGTTTGAATGATTGCATTCTCAATCAAGCAACTGAAGAAAATGTGAGGATGTATTTGATTTTAAATGGAACTTAATCTTTAATCTTCTCTATCAGTTCTTTACATTTTAAGTGCAACGTGCATTTGATGAAAATTTGAGACTTGTGACAAGTCAACAATGTTTTGCATTCAAAGCAGTTGATTTTTGAGTATAAAACATATATTGGTTCTTAATTTTGAATGTATATCAACACATCATACAAATATTATTATTTGCTTTTTGGATAGATTATATTACTTACTTGAACCATATCATAATTTTATTTTGTACATATGACATATTTAGTTGATTCTAGACATAATATTTCAATACTCCTGGGTATGATACAATTTTGGAAGGCTTAATGTTCATTTCCAACAATGGCATAAGTACTGCTGTAAAGTATGTTTCCAAGTCCAAAGATGGAGAGATATATCTTTCTAGACCAGAATATCACAAAATTTTTATTGATTGTTTAAGATGTCCACAATATATATGAAAAGCTTGTAGAAAATAAAAATTAGTTATATCTGCCTTAGTTTATTGCTTTCCTATAAAGCGTTTGAGATTGCCTACAATCACATCTTAGAGCAGTAATGTAGCCATGAAACAAAAAATTCAACAAAAAATATTTTCCAAATCAAGACAAGTGGGACAAAAATTCTTAAGTGAATAAAGTCTCACATTTGCCTATAGATTGAAGAATATTTGATGATATCACATTGATTTGATAGACTTTCAAAAAAATTCAATGACATTGGAACAAATTTGCAGGAGCTGATGAGATTTCAACCACTATTTCTATTGAAATATCATTTCAATGAAATACTATGTGACTCTTTGCTTTCTCTGTTATAATTGCCAAGAAGGTGTGGATTCTTTCAAAAATTACAGTGTCAATTGCATCTGAATCCCTTGACAACAGCTTCTTCCATGTAATGTTATTATTGTGCTTGTCTAGATCTCTAGTCATGAGAGTGAGTCCAAAACCAATTGACAAATTGAGAGAATGACCAAAAACCAAACATATCAAAGTAATTAAATGATATGATTATAAAAATTGAACTTTTCATCTACCTAACATGACAGGAGCTGTTTCTTGCACCCTCTGGTATCTCTATTGTGTAAAAACTTACTTACAATAAAAGATTTAAGTCAAAGAAAGAAGAGTTATGTGAATAATCTAAATCATGATGAGGCATACAAATTTTATGAAACAAACAAGATTTGCAACTATGGTAAGAATAAAAAACTCTCAATGAAAATTCATTATCATCCTCTGTGCTACACTACCTCTCCTTGTCATTTGCTTTTACCAAAAAAGCTAATTTGTTACCTCCAAAAGAGTTTGAAAGCTGGATGTGACTTTCTTGCCAACAACAATTACAAAGTTGTTGATCTGATAGTTAAGAGCAGATCAGAAAGATTTGTTGTTATATATACTGAGGTACTTTGCCTCTATTTTCTCCTGTGATGTTGTGAATCAATAAGCTTGGAAATATGTTTTTCTGTCACAATTCTTAAGTATCACAAGACATCCTGAAATGAACTCAAGTGTAGAATGTTCCATGCTGCTCACACTGCTTGATACAAGTATGAGATTTTATTTGTAGCACAAGAACAATGTGGAGAAAAAGGCACATGTGAACCAATTTTTCACTGAATTGTGTTGATTTCAGTTTCATCATTGGGAGACTCCTTTATGTGATGTTCCTACTCAGTAAAATCAACAGGGAATGTTTTATTACAAAATTGGCTTCATTAATTTGTAACAAACAAGATCTTTATATTGAGGCCTTTAGACTGATATTGCAGATGGTGTCCTAATCTACCAACAATAGCAAGAGTCAAACTTGATCAATAACAAACAATCTTTTTCAACAAATCCATAATTTTTAAACAAAGCTGGTTTCCCAGATACTAGAAGAATGATGAATTGTGACATGACAAGACAAACTTGGCAAGTTGCATGTTTTTGTGTAGCAGCCAGAGAGAAAAATAAGCAGGTAGGGTGATTTTTGATTGAAGGCAGCTTGACACATTGTAACATTGCAAATTCATTAAAAACTCATTTATCTTCTTAGTTTGTCAATTAGCCACAACAGCTGCCACACACAATCAAGTGCACACAAAGTGACCCAAGCATGACCTAACCAGCAAACATCTTTTAAACTATATGTGAAACAGGGTGATGAATTCGTCCCAAGGCCAGATGTTATCAGAAATTTCTACACACAATAAGGTATTTAGATGTTCCAATATTAGAAAACTACTAAAATTCAACACATTTTTGAATATTGATTACATTTTTCCAGGTTTTTTATAATTTCTTCAATGACACAAATTTTGAATTAATACAATTTCAAATTATCTCCTTGCATTTTTTCATCCCAGTACTTTTCATACTTTTTTATTTAAAAAATTTTGAATTGCTAAATTTGATTTTTCAATTTAATTTTTGAATGAACTTGACTAGCATATCTTAGTTGGAAATGTTGTAGACATGTTGTTGGAAAATTCCAAAAACGACTTGTCTGTCATCAACATAGAGTTTTTCTCACCTTCAAT
>JALLPE010002024.1:0-10390 GCA_036940025.1 Conticribra weissflogii
AAGTACTGGAATGTACTTTTGGTATTAATTGGTTTTGATGGTGACATAATACTTGTAGATGAAAAAATAGTATGCCACATGATTACTAAGCATGCACATGATAAAAATTTGTAGTGTTATGGCACAGATACATTCAAGACCACTATTTCATTATCAAAATTATAGTCATGCACTAGTATCAGTGTGTTGCAATGTTCTAGGATTATGTAACCAGAACAAAGACTATGCAATTAGATCACTGATAATGAAACTATATAAGCATTCAACTGTATTCTAGATTTTAAATTAAAAATGATGAAGTAATTGTACAGAATTCCCATGACATTAAAATCAGTCATATGAACAGTAGAGCTAAGCTGTGCTAATTGGGAACTTAATAAATAATGAATGCTAAGTACAATAAGCTGATTTACCAGATATAGTGTTTAACTGCACACATGTATCAACTACTGAACAACATCACTTACTTTACCATCGTACAAAGTATGAGAAGTTCATTTACAGTAGAGTAATACATATGATACTCTCCCAGTACACTTTGATCAATTACTAAAAGAAAATGTTACACCATGGTGATTCAATCAATACCTCATATCTAGAGTACAGCTTGAAATGTCACAAATTGGATTTATTAGATTCTTTATGAGTATTTAGGGAGACTATTCAATAGGGAGGAGAGTTAAGAAACCAATCATAAAATACAAAATAGATCAGTACAATAAATACTGGATTTTCAAAGAGTCAATGAACAATTACCAATATCCTGTACCAAAAATCTTGGATGTGCTACCTGACCTAGAAGGATTTTGGTACTTGGTATGCTACAACCAACCACCATAGATTTAAGTATGGTGTATTATTACAAGATTTGGTTTGAAAAGAAATCACAGAAAAAGTATGCTGTAGCACTGTTGTAGGAACAATACAGCTAATTGTGGCTCCCTTTGGACTTTTCTGGACCCCAAAACATCTTTGAAGAGAAAATTTTTGATACAAAACAGTGCCTTGAGTGTGAAGAGGTATAACAAGATAAAATCCTATTAAGAACTAATGATAACCTAATTGACAATCTTCGTTTTTGTTTTATGTACTCAAGTGATAACAAGACCAAGGTCCTAGGGTAAATGTTGATAAGTTTAAGGCAGTTTAAACTATTTAATTTATTGGTTAATCCATCGTGCTATATGGTATTGATAGATTATGAAATCATTCACAAAAAATACTACACATAACATGGAGTACCAAAGGACAGATTTAATCAATTATCAATTTCTGCTCATGAAGACATAGAGAATGATGCTGAGATCTTAGTTAGATATGCCCAGTGTCCAAACAATGAATTAAAGACATGGACACCAATGTCAGACATGTTGCAACTTATAAGAAACAATGTTAAAATAGTGCAAAACTTCAAGAAAAGATGTGCCTGTGCAGCAATTTTTTATTTGTGCTGTTGCTGTGATGATCTATTCTCTTGTTGCAAAGAACTCAAAAATGAAATAAAAAGCGTTCAGTACCTATTTTTCTAGTCATATTCTGGTGCTCCTTATATACATAAAATCGTGACAACAAATATTGAAAACCTCCACATCTTTTGATATTTTACAACATCAGGCAAATATTACAACATGTCCACAAAATATCTACAATCATTGCAATTAAGGTCCTGATTACTAAATGATGACAAGAAGATCTCATGTCAAAGGGTTTCTCTCCCCTACTATTGTTTTAAGAAACCACTGATAATAATACTCAATTCTTTCCAATTTTTTACAAACTAATATAAAGCAAAGTAGATGGGTTTGCAAATTTACAGTATTCCTTTGATTAAAGTACTGTGTAAGGTGCAACAAAGAAAGTTACAGCACAGACAGCAGCACAGAAGTCTATGCTAGAACAAGAGAAGGTATATAAGCCTTTTATCACTAATGAATCTGATAGGAGATGGGAACGTGGCTTAAATATGATTTTTGATGTCACAGAGGGGCAGAGTTTCTTAAATGGAAAACCTAATGGATTTCTTGGACTATGGTTATACAGATGGAGAGGAAGATAACAGTGACAATTCACAATTCATTTCAAATTGAGGGTCAAATGAAATATTTTCAATTTCATGACGACAACTCTGATCTCTTCTCAATTGAGTATGGATTTCAGTGAGGTCCAATCAATATGAATCGATGTGACAGCCTTTTTTACTTGTGATAAATATAGAAATATTTGTAATCTGTGTTTTATACCTATGAATGGAAATGTTCTCTGAAAAAAAGAATGCAGGAACTTTTGAGAGATCCTAAAGCTGTTGGAAATTGTGGGAATCAAATTGATATGTTTGCAAGTGATAATAAGAAAATGCATATGAAAAAATAAAAGTGCCTTTTTGGAAATTACTTCACCCCAAGGTCAAAGTTTCTCTGATCATGCAAAATCATTAGGGTCAAGAGAAATATACCAAAAATAATGTAACAAAATGAAATCAATACTTTGAAGAATTAAATTAGAAAGTCAGGTTGATAATGCTGAGGTTGTGATCAAATATGCAAAAAGAAAAAGTGGCATAATTTCAAAAAATTAATTAGAGGCCTCTAGAAAACTTGATTCATTGGTGCATTTAAGAGAAATTTGGGGAGGTGAATAAAACTTGGATCATGCTTAAGACAAGACAACAACCCTGAAATTTTTGATAATTGTGCCAATGATTCTGAAATAAAACCTGGGTTAAAGGCAATGGAATGACTAATTTAAATACAATAAGAAATAAAACATTGCATGGAAACCAAAGCAGAAGTGATAAAAGGAACTTTGTGGTGAATATGATTAAATTTCATTGAATTTATTCTAAAACTAAGGGAATTATTTATTTGATATTGTTATTCAAAATGTTAACTATTAATTAATTATTGATCAATATTGACTGAAAGTCGACCCTGCATTTTTTGACAACTACAAAATAATTTTGTAATAGCACAATCATTTAGTATTGACAATATTGAAACTGTAGCTCTTCTAATGTCACAAAAGGCAGCTATGATATGAACAAAACATCCAAACCCAACTCCTCATTGACAATTGACAATAATTTCACGAAACTAACATATAAATTCTAACTCATAGCATTGTGTGAAATGGGATAGGGTGGAAGGTGAAAGATGCAATCCAAGTCTTGTTTGGAGTATGCCAAATGCAGGTAGCAGGTAACTTAAATATTATATTTTGAATATCAATCATTAATCAGAGAAAATTCATTTCTGTAATGTGGTTTTTGCGTATTTTTGTATAGAAAATAATGTATTGATGATAGTTGCTTAACTTGAAGGTGTTAAAAAACAATACTTATATTTTAATGTTTGAAGACAATTATCTTCAAAGATGATGATTGACTAAGCAGCTACATGTGACAAAGAATACTTTTGAAATCATCCCAACAAATTTTTAGTCAAATACAAGAAGTTAGTCATAATCAATAGATGAGCCAAATTCATACATAGGAATGAATATCATATGCAAATGTCATGTATTATGTAAACTTCAAAAAATAAGTCAACTGTACATAGTTACAAATTGACTGAACTAATGAGTTGTATTGACTTACATCATACATCTTGTTTTTATTAATTATATTCATAAATACTGTACTCATTTTGGCCATATTCACAAACCTATTTGAAATGACATATGTGGCAATAAATTAATCAGCCACAAAATACTAATCTATATAATACACATGGCAAACCATTCAGGTTCATGCAAATGAAAATTTAATTTTTATACAACACTTAAGTCTTCTTCATTTTTTCAACTAATAAAGCTTTCATATTTTCAAAATATTTTCAGCATTGACACCTGAGAATCTGAATAGCAGTGCTTAAATTATGATGAAAATAAAATAATAGAATTAGGTTAAATTAATATGGAAAATGTAAATCTCAACTGAATACCATTAATGGCCAACTTTACCATGTCATGACAATCTGCAACTGTCCTTGGATTTACAGAAAATCTACTAAGTGAATGCCTCTGACTTTTTTATTTGTGGTTGTGTCATCATGAGCATTTGTCTGGCATGTAATTGCATTTTCCCACATATCCCTTGCTATCTTGTCAACCCATGTCAGCTCAACCCATTGTTTATTACTGTGCCCATCTTTTCATGCTCTTAAAATATCATTACTCAAACCTGTATGAATCATGACTAATTAGTCAATGGGAGGAAATGCAGTAAAATCAAAAAAGCATCACCATGCATTCAATTAGATGTCCATACACCACACAATTTCATCCTGAATAATGGAAAAGATTTTGAAACATTAAGCAGTTCACTACATACACTCAGCCAATCTCCTTTGAGGATTCCCACTTAGTTCCATAAATTACAGTGAAATCAGTGAATTTGACAGTACCTTATTTATTGCATGTTATTTTGACAACCGTTTTGATGGCCCTCTTGTCACTTACATCTTCTATTGAACAGTTAACCTATACCCAATCTGTGACTTGACTAGGGTTAGGCCTAATCTTACCCTAATTCTAATGGCATTCACAACATTAATAACAATATTGAAAATGCCATAAGAAGCAATGGAGGTGATTTGAAAATTTTCATTAGAAAAGAGGATTTGAAACTCCATGATAATTAAATCTTTTCTGTTATGTTGTACTCCTAGTGTTATTATCAATGTTTTGATTTTTTTTCTTTCCATTTATCACATAGATTGATGTAGACTTCAACAATTTGTTGTTGACAAGCATTTTTGAATTTTCATGATGATCATTCAAGCGTTTTGGATATTTGAGACTAAGATACAAATGGTAATGTTTCTGGAAATAACAGTGATTAAGACAAGCTCATTCATGGGTGTCAACCTAAATTTTGCTGGAGGAATAAGGAAATTCTCATTAGTTGCTAATGAATTTAAACTATGATGTGCTCAATCCGCATGAGAAGAATTAAAATATACTTTACATCCCAATACATCGACCAAAAGCATTTTGTTTGGGAGGGTAAGGTGAAATTATGGTGGGAATTGCTCGAATCACTAATCAGGATTAAAGGTTGGAATTGTCTGCACGCTAGAAATACAATTTTACGTTGTTTTTTTTACCATTTCCAAGATGACAAACGAGACATTTTTCAAAAATTCTTCAAAAATTCAACAGTGAAATTAATAATTTGCTCTTGAGCTTCCAATCCATTGGCACTCCCTAAAGCCAGGAACCTTCCCACTCGTCGCATGGCCAATTTCGGTAACCAGAAGACAACGTCACAGAAATTTTGGTGCTTTGTGTTGGCAATCACGTGCAGTTCTGACCTCGGCTTTTCGGCATAGTCGCAAAGGGAATTATTGAGTTGATCTGCCAACCGACTGGTTGCTCTGTAAAGTTTTTTGTATCCGTAGAATTGTTCCGAATTGATGAAAACACATGGAATGTTCAAACGTGACTTTTTGTTGCATTGATCGTCGCGTCCGTTGTTTTCTTTTAAAAAGGAGGTATCATGCTTCTGAGATCTCGCTTCTTTTTCGGGCTTCTTCGGCCAATCTTCTCCAAACGCCTCCGGAGGGAAATCATATTCTACCCCTTGAGAAGTGTAGTCTACATGAAACCATCCATCCAACATCAC
This sequence comes from Conticribra weissflogii, assembly GCA_036940025.1. Taxonomy (NCBI): domain Eukaryota; phylum Bacillariophyta; class Thalassiosirophyceae; order Thalassiosirales; family Thalassiosiraceae; genus Conticribra; species Conticribra weissflogii. The sequence goes on from JALLPE010002024.1 coordinate 5,621, forward strand.
TGCACACTGAAAAGTGTTTGGTTCCAACGTGGCTGCCAACGCACATGTTGTAGATCCATAAGAAAATCCAGAAGCTATCACCTTTTTTGGATCCAGATGCGGACGGATTTGTTCCATGATAGGATGAAAGTCACCTGCGCTGTCGGAATCGTTGCCTCCGTTCAGTAACCATGAGCGTGTGCGCAGAAGCTCTCTCGCCCTTGTATGGACTTGTTCCATACGGTGTTTAGGGTCGTAATCATCCCCAGATGGCATGTGCTCGTAAAATCGGCATGTTCCATCCGGTAGAGTAACGCGTGAGCTGCTCCCGTCGCAATGATGAAGGCATGCGACGACAAATCCGCGTTTGGCAAGTGATGCACAAAAGATGGAATTTTCTTCACCGGTGCCAGTGAGACCATGGGAGAACAATACGAGGCTTTGATTTTCTCGTGGTACCGATCCTGTTGATTCGAATGAAGACGGAGGGAGGTATTCTACACTGCGTGATTTTTCATAGTGTATAGGATCACTTGGAACTTGAGCTGAATGCGGAATTCTCAAAAACCTCGCTGGGAAGAAGAGTGAAAATACGAACAGAATTGGACGGACTATGTATTTGAACATTTTTGTGGTGTTGCGTACACCCATGGTGTGAGCCATGCCTTCCAAGACATAGGCAACGCGATTGTCACGGAAGTATGTTGCTGGCTTCGGCTTTTTCCATGATGGCGTGGATGACGGCACCGTAGTCGCCGGGAAGAATAGACGAAGGGGAGGGTGATGGTAAGTTGCAGGTAGGTCGAGCACACCCACAAGAGGAGCGTTGCCGACGATCAATCGATCAGGCGAGTGGAAAGCACGTTGAATAAGTGCACCTCTCTGAAAGAGACTTGTAGTAATCATTGTGGTTGTCTAAAAGTTGTATTTGATGAAGATATGGACACGGTTAAGTGTTGTCCCGGCAGTTCCCCGCATCAACTCATGACTGAGTCATAAAAAATCTACGAATTGTACTGGTACAGTACTGTACCTGTTTTCTCATAGAACTGTTGAAAGGATTTTGAAGACGTTGAAAAAAGAGAAAAAAATATCTATCACAAGAGGTAATTTTCCACGTCAGTGATATCAAAACACTCGTGAACATCGTCTATGCAACTACTAACATAGAGTAAAAAAAAAGTTAAAATCACCATGACCATAATCTTGAACGCCAAACTTGAAACTGTCAAGAATTGCACATCTCCCTATTCTTCATCTAAAAGTATGAAATTCACCACATTAACCACTTTGGCTCTCCACCAGCTCATCCCAAGTAAGACCCCAACGGGAACGTTGGCATTTTCACCGGACGCAAACCATTTCTTCACGATGCCAAAACATGGTTTCATCCGTAAAACTGACAAGATTCAATATCCGACGTTCTCCATGGCTTCTCAACTAGATGAAACCACAGACGCATCGGCTCCTCTCTACACGAAAGCAGACGTCACCGAAGCCATCAGGCATGAATCAATATTGGAAATGGGTAAAGTAGTCAACTTTTTCAACACATTAACATCTTCTTCGATACGAGTCAAACCGACTCTTTTGAAAGATCAGGATCAAGTATCAGCACACTTGAACAAAACGCTCAACATTCAAAACTATCTCTTTGACTGCGACGGAGTTCTTTACCGTGGTGCAGACCCCATGCCAGAAGTGTCGGAATCGATTCAAAGTCTGATGAATAATGGGAAAAAAGTATTTTTTGTTACCAACAATGCCGGTTCTTCCCGATCGGAGCTGAAACGCAAACTAGAAAAGGTGTTACATTGTCCAGATGGAATGCTATCAGAAGAGATGATGATTGGGAGTGCTTACGTAGCCGCAAAATATTTGCAATCACGTCTTATGGGAAATAAGGATGTGGGCAATGACAAGACTTCGCCACGTGTACATGTTATCGGAACTGCTGGTTTATGCCACGAAATACAATCTGCTGGGTTCAACGTGTCTGGGGGGCCTGATCCCGAAGGAACGTCACCCGGTATGTCACGCGAGGATTTGGCTGCATATTCATTCCCCGAGGTAGAGGGTAAATTATCAGAGAGTGGAAAAATACATGCAGTTGTTATTGGACTCGACAATGATTTCAATTATAGGAAACTATGCATTGCTACTGTATTGTTGCAGCACAATCCACAAGCTATTCTTGTGGCCACAAATTTGGATGCGTTTGATTTAGTGGGAAGTGATGCACGTCATTTGCCTGGGAATGGAGCGTTGGTACGAGCCGTGGAAGCTGCATCCGGGAGAGATGCTATCAATGTTGGCAAGCCTTCGAGGTTGTTGGCGCAATTAATCTTGGAGAAATTCAATTTAAAGGCCGAAGAGACTATCATGATTGGAGATAGATTGGACACAGACATAAAATTTGGCAATGATGGCGGGATGAAGACAGGTTTGGTTCTTACCGGATGTGCAAATGAGGCTAGCATTGAAAATGCAGTTATTGTTGGAGATCAAAGCGCTATTCCAACGTTGATTTTCCCTCATGTGGGCATGATAAAATGAAGTTCAGTCCACCATGATGCTTAGTGAAGAAAACATTGTGTAAAATAAAACTGTTAATTAGAAATCAAATAAATTCTGTACATTCAAAACTGGCTCCTAATTTTGCAAGTTTTCCGTCAGAGATCAAAGCAAATCCAAACGCATGCACCCATAATAAAATCAGGTCCCTTTTCCAAGAAGAATAACGCCCCTCTCCTCGACCTGGTGCGCAATAGCATTTAAATTCTGAAATGACTTCCATCCTTCAAACTCCTATGTACGGCCTCGACATGCAAAGATGGGTCTTCATAAAGCTGAGTCATGTGAGGTCCCTTGTCTGCCTCTGTACCTCCGCAACCGGCCCCTCCTTCTCCGCAAGGAAAATTGTTTGCAACGGTGAACTGACCAGGAGTGGCCCACGCGATCGTGGATTCGATTCCAAGGAGGTTGCTCCCGGTTTTGACACGCACAAAGCCCATTTCCCCTGTGATGAAGAAGGTAGGGGAGTTGTGAGTACGAGTGAAAATACTGGGAAAAATGAGTGAAAATCAAAAAAATGACGAGCTTACCCCAATACTGACCCCACGAATTGCTTCATGATAAACATAGGACATCATCATGTCAGAGTCAAGCTAGTACTCATATTAATGTGTTTATCATATTTTCACTGGCAAGGGCTTACCGAATGATCCAGTATTCATCGCCTTCCTCATCAACACCCCAACCTACAATGGACACAATATGGTCTACGAGCATTTCGGCCAATCCTCCATCTTTCACAACCCCACCTTTGTACTCCAACAGGGGGTTCGCATTGATACCTGCCGCAACTGGTCCACGAGCATATATCTCTGCTTTAATTTTGTGGACCCTGTTCCAAGACAGTAGATTGTATGTTCCGTGCTCGGCAATCGTTGCATTTGGGAAGAAATCAATCTGATTGGGACAGTAGACAGTAGACGGCCGATGTGAGGTTTTACCTGTTTCGTTCAGAGGGGACCCGCTCTGACCGCACAAGAATGAAGAATACATCAAACAAAAGTGAACAAGAATTCGAACTCACCTCGCTGCAAGTCCCACCCATCGACTCAAAAGTGCTGCAGGTTCGACACACATTGTGCTTACTGCAAGTAGTATCCACCGACCCGCAAAACCCCTCCGTGCTATCACTACTGCAAGCCAAATACGTCATACAAGTATCATAGGGAATAAATCCCTGCGTTTTGGCAAACTCATAAACACCGCTGTGAGAACCACCCCAGCAAGATCCCGCAACGTCACCGCCGCAATTGAGAACGTATTGGATGGAAAGATTGATGTCGTCCCCCACGCCCCCTCGCGCGATTTTGATGCGATCTGCGAGAGCGGAGAGAGCTCCGTGGGCCCAGCACGATCCGCAGTATTGGGGGATGTGCTGATTGAGTGAATGGGTGACGAAGGATCGACTTTTTCCCGAGGAATCTGTGACATTTCTCCAGTCCCAGGTTTTGGGGAGATCTTCTTCGCTGATGTATCTGTTTTATTTGAATTGAAATGGAACGAGATGAATCGGGAAATCAGTGCAGACATGATTTTTATGCTCAGTTCAGAATTTATTTGTAAACGAATTTAAATGGCAGACGTGTCTTACTCATGAGGCAACGGGGAGTGATAATCATCGGTCTTTGTGTGTCCTTCAAGTATCTGCGCAATTGTTGATGAGAAAAGAAAAACAATAAATCACACGACAGAAAATAACAAGAAAGAGCAAATAACGAACGCCTCGATCAACGGAATGTCGATATGATAACGATAGGAGCGGAAGCTGGCAAGGCAACCTTGATTTTTTTCAGAATGCCGATGATCAGGCCGGGAATGGACAAGAAGGTTGCTTCTCACAATAAACTCGTTCATTCGCACGGCCGAAACCAGCACCGGAAACGCCGTAATTGCAAGAAATTGACCCAGAGTGTAGGAAACCATTTCGACTTCGATTTGTATCGATGATAATAATATATTCCGCTTCTGCCGTGTATTCCTTTAGTGGATTGGATGAATAATTGAGCCGGGTGTGATTAGAGAGTAGTGTGTCACAAAATTGAGGGAATAGGGTTCGGTAATGCTTGAGAGAGGATTCGTCATACATAAGAAGAACGAAATATTACCTATAACTGATATTAGTTTGTTTAAAATCATGGGGACATAACATGTTAAACGAAAGAATAGCCTGAATGTTTCTCTACCGTTAAAGAGAAATCGAGAAAATGTCAAAAAATT
>JALLPE010002025.1:0-10387 GCA_036940025.1 Conticribra weissflogii
TCAAGTTAAACAATTCAGCATCCTCAAGTAACCTAACAGTAGTCTCTCATGTGAATGTTGCAACTTTCAACAAAGAGATTCCCATTTATGTCCTTTCTACTGGGGACACATATGTTACAGGAACAAACCAGTCAAGCTAGAGCATGACTATGAATTTGGTGTCACTTGTAAAATAAAAAAAACAGCATATGTTATAGAACCAATTGCGATAATAGTACAAAAATTCAACTTGTAACTTACTGTGTTAAACTGAATGGAAACAAATTGGAAATTACAATATCAAATATGGAGATATCAAGCCTGTTCCGTGCTTGTGGATCAGTATGATCAATGTTAAGGTAGCTCTGCTTCATTTGTAGAGTCTTCTTTGCATCCATGCTCACTCCCTTTTTGTTGATTATTTCAGTGATTAATTATTAATTAGAAATACTGACAGGAGTTGACCACTTGATTTCTTTGCAGATGCAGGGAAGGGCTGAGGGAATTCTTTCTGAGGGGCTTTAAGGATGCAACAATTTTATCTGGCATGATGAAGTCTTCCATGAAAATGTTAAAACTTCCTCAGTCTTTGCCTACTTTCCACAGTGCTGTTAAGCATAGAGGTCTTCAAGGACCTCTTCCTTGCAGGATGCAACATTTTTCATCCCTCTACTCTTGAGGATGTAGCTGAGGGTCTTTGGGGCATTAATACTTGCATAGGTATTGTTGTAGTGCCTTTACCCCCCCAAAAATCCACTCCAGCAGAGGCAGAGATTATGCTCCTGACAAACAGGCATCATTGTTGTCCACAGATACTGCTACTGATGAGCTGGCATTGCACAATTGCAATTGGTTGTGGCAATGTTGCCAACATCCCCCTCCACTGAAATCGTTGCCACAGGGATAGAACCCAGGGGGTAAAATACAACACAACTGTGAGAATTTGAATCTATGGCAACTTTGATTGACATTTTGATGACATTGATAGAGAGGTTTTATTTCTTCCAAATGTATCAAAATATATTGGGATCATTTGTTGTGATTTCATCAAATAGACATATTTCCATAAAATCTTAATTTATCAAGTTGACCAAGCAAGATTCAAATTTGGCGACATTTCTGCAGAATGGTTTTGAATGTAGTTTTAGTTCATAGTTCCAAAATTTTTCTCACCATTCTATCTCTTGGTGCAAAATTCTTTGCAGGTCCAAATTTTAGTCCAAAGGTGAAATAGCAAGTTTGCAGCTAATTATTTTTCTGATTATTTAATCCCCCTGTTCCCTATGGAAACTACCTGTTGGTTTTCCCTAGATTCTCTGTATTTCATACTTATTTTTTTGTGACAGTAATAAATGTTTGCACACATTGACCTTATTGAATTTTTTTAAAATAATCATCTTCTTATCCAAACATAAGTTGGTCATATGATGAAATTGGTTGGTCATCTCTTTCTTTAGAAAACAACTAAATGATATTTATATCATTGTATCACAATACCTCAACAAACAGCAATTCAATTAAATAGGTGATGTGTCATGTGCATCCCAGCAATATAAAATGCAATACTTAATGAAATCCAATCTCAACTTCTGTAATAATTTGAAATCAATATTATTATTGAGGAAAACACCATAGTACTTGAATTCAATAATTATGAAAAGGCCTCATCAAATAAGCCAATAGAAGGTGAAAAAAATTGATTTTGTTAGTTGAGAACCAAGTGCATAGTTATTCCAATTGATGAACAGTTTTTTAAGTAATCAAAGTTGTAGCGAATTTGATGATATTGATGTTGTCCTAGTGACAGCAATTACTCAATATGTTTAACATTATCAACTAACAATGTTTGATAAAGTAAATAAAATATGATGCCATGAGAGCAGTACTGATTCTTGTCAGTTTTGAGCCATCACTCAAGCATTTATTGACAAGTCTGTCCGAGGTAGAATTGATTTGTACTTTTGCAAGTAACCCTAAAATGGACAATCATACTTCCAGTCTATAACAAAAAGCTTGAAAATTTGAATAATTGAAAATCTTTACTGGACAGAATTTGTGTTTTACACTTTGATGATGTTTTGGGATATGAATCTTTAGTCACGCATGTTATTGAAGTCAATCACCAAAAAAACTTTGACAGGATACTTTACTCAAAGTAGGCAACATTTCAATCCATATGATCATATGACTGAAATTTGGAGATTTCCCCTCCTTACCTATATTTGTTGAAAGCCATTTGTTGTTTTTTGACTTTCAAATAATTTTCTAGGTTTGACCTTGCCCCAAATGCTAATACAACCAATGGGATCTTAACATTCCAAATGCAATTATGACAAAGGAGAAAAACTGTCATCCTATTTCTACTTGGAAGTAATTTATTATTTGCCACAATAAGTCACAAAACTGTTTCAAAAGGAGTCTCATTGGATGTTTTGCTAAGTACTACAAATTCAAATCCAATGCCTTTGGCAACAACAACATGAACATTTGAATTTGTTATCTGCATCCATGGAAAGCAACAATAATGACTACTACACTGACACAGCAAATTTACCCACAACTGTTATCTTGACACTGGCACCAACTATGTTGTGTGACAGGGGCAAGAACATTATCACCATTGATTTTGTTGATGCCAATGACAACTATACCTTACAACGAAGTAATGCTGGACAATATAATTAAATGATCGTAGCATGAACCATACATATCTATTTAAGCAATTAGGACATGAATATGTGCCCTATTTGACTAGTAAAAAAGATGAGAGTTGCACAACAATAGTTGTCGTCACTACACCAAGCGGTTGTTACACCATTTCGCTTATGGACACATTCTGACTTTGTCAATGTAGAATTATTTCTTGCTTTTGATAAGTCCTTGTAAGTAAGTTGAAATTAAAGATCAGTTCTACCAAGTTGGAATTTTTCTCTGCTCCATTGGGGGATTCAATGCCCCCATTGGTGATATCAGCTGATTGTCCATTCTCCCTCTTACATCCTCATGCGTGAGCCTACTTTCATTGTTTCTCACAGTCATGCCTTCGTCACGCTCGCCGAACATGAAACACTGCTCCCAAAACACACCTCTGTCGGCGCACATATCCAGCCTCTCATCTTGTAAGTCTTGCAAATCTTTCAATTCTTTAATTGCTTCTTTCAACGGTAATGATATCGAAGGCGACAACCCCGTATTTTCGCGTGGAAGCATTTGAAATTCTTTCGTTTGAGATAATTTTGTAAACTTCGTGGAAGATATTGCAGATGATATTCCGTCGTTTGGTATAGCACTTGCCCGAATCGGCGATAACGGTTGTAAAAGGAGGATCATTGATAAAATTGTGACTGTGGAGAGCGGTGGTGGTGACATGGCTTGTTGTCGCGTTGAGTCATCGTGTTGCTGGACGGGGTCACATCGTGTGCCTCGATATAGCTCCGTCTTCATGATGTTATGTAAAGTTTTGTACCGTTTGGAGGTGGCATTTCCATCGGATATGAACGAAAATGCCGAGCACAGTTCGCATGATGACATTAATATTGATATCCAAACGATTAGGTGCATAATTTTAACAGGATGACGTTGATTGATGAATTTGATTGTTGTTTCAGCAAGTTGTTGATTCCTTTCAAAACCCGCTTCCAATGAATTGCGATTGCTTGAAGTTTTTTGAGCGCTGCCGCAAGAAAGATGGATGTGGTAAAATGTGTTAATTGTACATCAATGCCAGTATATTTTTCATAGTTGTGTTCGTTGAACTCTGGTGGCTGGTGGCTCTGCTTCGACCATTAAAAAATTACAACCATCTGTATCCAAGTTTCAAACCGTACTCTGGTCAGTTTCCAGAGAATGATGCAGTCGACAGTCCGAGCTTCTTTGTAGGTTCGCAACAACGCAGTAGTACGCACCTTGCTGATTCCGAATCGTACTTTTTAGTATGGTACGCACCTTCAAAAAATCAAACTCGGTGCATATTTTAGGCGGTGGTGCGGTGACGTGGTACCTCGTGGTGCGTAGTTACAAAAAATGAAAATATAAATGAAGGCTAGTTAGATTGGATCTCGTATAAATATTTTGAAATACCTTTCTAGTCTTTTTATATCTTTGTGTCATCCTCCCACATTCACAAGATGAATGACAGCACAACAATCACATCCGAAAAGAAAAATATCAAACAACATTCAATGTTGTTGCAGGCTATACTACGATACCCATTTGTTCTTTCGTTATCGCACATCCGTCCAAATAATACTGTCGACATCATCACGTCTTCGTATTTTATCGTTTAAGAACAATGTGGTCCATGGAAGAAAAAAGGAGTAAAAATCTCCTCAACTCGAGCCAAACGTGACGCAAGAGAGATTAAGGAGAGTCAATGCACCTCTAGTAAAAATATTTCATAACAAAAACTTCCCAAATCATTGCAGATTCTGCATTCGTAAGCGAACATAGTATCCAATAGATCACCATGAGGTTCCTCCTCAACGGAACCAAGAATGCCCCCGCTGTAGTGAGGAAACATGCATGCGCGAGCAAACCTCTCAAATCCATCCAAAACCCCCTCCAACCTGCACCATTGAACAATGCGTCTCAAGCCAGTCACAACGCCATCACGTCGAAGGCATGGGGCCAACAATGCTCCCCCAATTGCGGATGCATCCTCCGTTTTGAGGCGAATCTCTCCGATCCACCGTCGTCATTGTCGATCTCGCCGATAGTCGTCAGTGCCTCCTTTCATACGAAACGAGTGATAGGAACCCGTGCCGCTTGGAACACTTATAGTAATGGTTCTAGCACCGATAACAGAACTCCTGAAGGAAATAATGACCAAAATGTAGCTCGGTTCAAACCATTACTCACTCACGAGAACACCAGCAACAACATAGCATCTCGTCCGATCTTGACGTCTTGCACTTGCCACACGTTGCATCATTTGGCACAACGAATCATTGAACATATACCCGGCAAATCGTTTGATCAATTGAAAAATGAAATCGATGCAGCGGCAGGCGTCGGGGGTGGAGGGCGATCTTCCATTCCTTTTCGTTATACGGTGTTGAAAGAAGCGGTGTCCAATATACCAAAAAGCGCACTGGAACTTTCAAGAAACGGGGCAAGGAAAGGCAATCCAGCTGAAAAACAAACTGTCACGCAACAAATGAACAATCTCGAAATGCAACACGGACACTGCTATGATTTGGTCGAGGAATCTTTCCTCTCCATGGTCAATGAACGGATGCCTCGACCTCGCAAAGATGGAATCAACGAGTGTTATTCTCCCACCATGGGCGGATACTTTGGAATGTACAGCTTCTCGCGTAGAAATCGCGTCAGTGCACGTCGATTACGTAGCATTGAAGATTCTATGGACGATGAGGAAGTAGAGAGACATTCGGATGATAGAAATAGTGACAGGATACGAGAAGTGGGTGATTGGCGACGCATGTCTCCCTCTTCGTACTTTTTATTTGGAGATGATAATTACAGAGGTGGAGGTAATGGTAGGTATTCACCGATGATGATTGGTGGATACGTTGAATTAACGAAGTTATTAGGTCTTCAATTCAAGGAAGCGGTCAACGAAACATTCAGAATGCTGATGAATGTTACCGGTCGAGACGACACGGCCGAATACTCCTCTGATGTGCAGAAGAATGATGTGGGAGAGAGAGAGAAAAGGATTTCAAAGGCTCCACTGACTTATTTGCAATTGCTCGACATGTATGGAGATCATACGGATGATCGGGGCTATGGCGATGAACAAGGAACTCGGCAAGATGATGATGAGGCATGGAATGATTGGTTAGGATATGTGGATAGGACTCAGTTTCATGATCGCACTTCTACAAGTGGCTAGAAAAAATGAATGTGTCAGGTTTTAAATCTTACTTTTACGCAGACATATTTAATCATACCAGAAGTCTCTCTACACCGAAGGCAAGATGTCGCTTCTCATGTTGCTGATGATGTCGTTTGTGCGACTGTCAACTGCCATCTTGATGCAGCATACTGGTAGTGACTTAACATATGTTTGGGTGGATTCTCAACGATGTTGTCGCAAATGACGTTTTGTTTGTGCCTCTATCTGCGACAACATTTATCTTGCTTAATCGATTTCATCGTTCCGTTCCGAGAATGGTTTTGAGAAATACGCCCAGCACTGTAGATTACATGCGATTGGATTTTATATGAAACTAATCGCAAATTGATGGAAGAAGTTCCCGATTGCTCTCTGGCATAGTGCGTGCAGAAAGGCGATGAGGTCAAACACAAAATATTACAGCATAAGAATTAATAAGTACTTAGTATTTCGTTCTCTTTCAATCAAGTTCCGCGTAAAGTCTCAGTTTAGAGACTTCTCCATAAACTCCTCATAACTACCACCCAATGAGCGTTGCACATCTCGTCGGATTTCAGCCCGAGTAAAACACCAACCGGAATTCAATACCTTCTCATACTCCTTCGCCAGAACATCGGCAATCACCGCACGAGAATGAGACCATTTGTAAATCAACTGATCCATAACGCGGGCGTCGCTATGCTGAGAAGTAAACGCGGTACCCAACATTTCCACTCGCATGGCTGTAATTTCATGAATGATGGATGGATTGTTACAGTACCACCAACATCCATACAAATGAAGATTTCTCCATTTATTCGCCAATACGCATGCTTCATGCTGGTTCACTCTGGACAAAAACGTGGCGAGGAAACGAACTTTTGGAAATCTGGCACACAATCTGGAAAGTGACTCTGTATCCGCAAAGGCCACGATGCCATCTCCTGCAGTACGCAATTCGGGATTCACCCCTCGATGAGCTCCAATTTTGAGAGCCAGTGGCAGGTCTCGCTCCTCACACACCGGCATCAACACTTGCGTCAAAAAGTCGCTATTTTCGTTAATGACACTGGGCATATCCTCCGTCTCCTCGCACCCCTCGCAATCATTCTTCCCCGTAAGATCCGCAAAAGCAAAGGGAGATTGCATGGCTTTTTCATCGACCCCCGTCTTTTTTACTCCTGCAAGAATGCCTCCGCCTTGGCTTGGAGAGAGTGAAAAGTCGTGTGGAGTGGAGGCCATCATGTATTCTGGTTTCATGGTGTCGCACCAATCGTGGAGGTATTGACGTGCATCTGCGAGGGTTGTTCCGTAACCGGCGGATTTTAGGGCCGTCTCGATGGTCTTTTTGTCGCCGGCGAGGAGGGGATCTACGCGGAGTGCGGACTTGAATGTGTTGGGATACTCCTGTTAAGAATCATTGATGATCGAGTGACAGGTGTTGGTAGGAGAGTTAAAAGCAAGGTCTCGTAGATAGGTAAATGAGAATTTTTTGAGTTGGCGTACCTTCTTCTTCGGTCTCCAATGTTGCGACTCGTTCTAATCAAGGAAACGAGGTTAAATAATACGACAAACGCCGAACCAGTATGGAAACAATGAGTGCTGATATGGATTAGAAAGTATTCGAAACCGAAAGAGACCACATACCGAATCAAAAGGAATGTTTGTCATAACGGCATATCGAACGCCTGAAACTTGGTATACCAGCTCACAAAATCTTTCGGCGCCATTCAAACCATCGTTCCTGAAACTGTCGTAGAACTCACGAATTTCTGGCAGGTCACGATTTTTCACGTGAATATCGAGTCCCAGCCCAACCAAAGTCGTGATGACGCCCCGTGTTGCCTCTGAAATGGGCGACCGTTTGACGAAGAGTGCATCCCAGATGAGATCCGCCTGCAAACAACGGCAATGTGCTCAAGGGCTCAGTTCCGTGTACCCAACAATACAATGCAACGACAAAGTTCAAATTCTTTAAAAATTCACCTGATCTTTTTTGCTCAATGCATAAAAGCCTTGAGGCGTGACATCTGCCGGAGCCGTCATGAAGTATTCAGCGACGAGATAATGGTACGTCAAAAGCTCATCGATACCCCACAAGCACAAAGCACCATGAGATGGTGGTAACAAATGAGTATGCAAGTCAATGACCTGAACACTGGACACTTCAGAGAATATGATGGATCTGACGTCTTTCTTATGTACTTTCTGATTGTGAATGAGGTTGCTGGAGGAAGGGATTGGGCTCATGCGGTAACAGAGCGGTTGTAAATCATTTTGCTTTGTCGACGCCTCTCCATCTACCAGTACGGTGCATGATGTTGCAAGTCCATTTGTGTACACGTGTTTTTGCTCCGCCATCTCTCGTAGTAAGTCGAGGCCTTTGTCGCCGCTGATCATTCGTGCATATAGCGTAGACACGGCACAAACGAATTCATCAAAAATTTCTACCATCTGTTCGTCCTCCTCAAGCAAACTTTCCAGATCTCCTCCTTGAGGATGGAGTAAATATGATCTCACAATTTGTTCACACGAGCGTGGTTGTCCCGATCCCACCAACTTCGAAAGCATCTCTTGCAATGGCATTTCGACTTCGGATCGAGCATTGGGAGAAGTTTGACACTTGATGGGACAATCGCATCGGAATTCATACCATCCTTGGGAGAGATTGTAGCGTAGTCCATCGGCGTATGTCACTGTATCTTCCGCAGAACTTTCCATGAAGTAAGAATTGACAATGGAATCGCGAGATTTACCGCAGGCAGTATTTTCGTCAAGCCACCCCACGTATATACCGCTTCGAATCTTCTCCATTACGAGTGGATATTGTCCAATGGTAGATTTGCTGGTGCAATCCGCAATCGGGGTGACAAACCTCAAAATAACCGCCATGGCAAATGCCATTGATACGCTCAACGGATTGTCTTTGCCAAGACACTGACTGCCACAGACTAAACTCTTGACACTCGGTCCTAGACGAATACCACCCTTGGCGGCCCCATTCTGTGTAATGAAGAAGGTGCTCAATCCGAAATGGGGATGGATCAACCTCTGTCTCCAATCTTTCCAGGTCGCTTGAGTTTCTTCGGTGGTGATATCGTCGATGGTGGAGGCTGGGAGGATTTGGGTTTGGAAGAGTGCGTCTAGGTAGGTGAGAAGAAGCTCGCTACTGCTGGAAGAGTTGGATAAGGAGTCTGTATTCAGCAACGAAGACAAGGCCATGACGTGTGCTACTGCAGTGTGTGTCCCGTTGGCGATTCGCAGTTTGAGGGCGATGTCTGATGCTAGTTCTTTGGCCGAGTGGCGGATTTTGACCTGTGTTTTTGGAGAAAGAGATTTGCCAACGTTGGAAATGTTATCAATACGAGGAAACAAGGTTAGTAGAATAATTTGAAAGAATGCCGATATGGACCGGTATTTTTGTAGAAGATCGAAGATCCTGATATGGAAAAATTGGATTCGCACAGCTGGTGATGACCTGCACTATGAAACAAAGTCCAGGAGAGTAAACAGTTCGAAAAACTTACTCCAAACATTTTTTGAATATCGGCACTCTCCATCCACTTCGGTAAATCCCTTCCCTCATCGCAAATCACCAAGGCCTTCATCGGCAGAGGCTCACAAAGCGGTACCAAACCATTGGAACCCGGTCTAGAGGAAGTAATACGATCGACCATCGTATTGAGAAAAGCCACCTTATGTTCCAGAAAGCGGACAAAGCCATTCCCACTATTGCCCTCTTCACCAGCATTCTTTCCATCTGCTGAATTTACTTCATTCCCATAGAACTCTCGAGCATTCTCCAAAACATGCCGACGAATCAAATCCCCGTTATTGGGAACATTGTCCGTATTGATCACGCAAAGTCTCGGATGCTTCGACGAATCCGCCTTTTCCCCCTCCGACCCTCCTCCCAACTCGTAAAGTCGATGCAACAAAGTGGTCAAATCGACCATTGTCCCATTCTTCCTATATTGCAACCCGGCCTCGGTCACTCCCACGCCAATCACCGAAACAGACCTTGCAAATTCAGGTAGAACAATCTCGAAGAAATGGGACTTCGCCTTGGAATTTCCCAAAGTGCCAGCGGCACATATGGAAATGAATTGGGCGGTGGTGGACCCATCGTAATTTTTCGTGTCGATGGGATATTCCAAAGTCGGTAGGGTGGCGCACACTCCTTGTTCCTTTCCATTTGCAACAGAAGCGAAGGAATCGACGAAGTTCCGACCGCGAGTTTGAAATACGGCCGTGTTGGAATGGGAGGAGAGGAAGGGAACGAGGACGCTGCGAAGGAAGCGGCCGGAGCCGAGGCAGATGGAGTTGATGCCGTCGGTGGAAGCGACGGAGGATGAGAGGATGATGTCTGCTGCCATGTCGTTGGTGTAGAGATTGTTAGGAACAAGATTCAGGTTAGGTACCTTTTTTCTTTTTTTTTAGAAGAGAATTCTTCGAAATTTTTCACAATCATACTCTCGCAAGATTTTTTCTATTCATATCTTCTTGATATGCAGCGATCATATTGGTATTTTATATACCAGAGGGAGTATTTATCCGAAAGAGTATCTTGTT
>JALLPE010002027.1:0-10385 GCA_036940025.1 Conticribra weissflogii
GTGAAGATTGTGATATCATATTCTTCTTTTTCCATTGCATTTGTTAATGAAGGTCTGTCTTTCTGGCTTGTAATGGACAAAAACGGCAACTGGCATTTTTCACAATCAAACTAATGTTACTAACATAGATCCTGATATTTTCTTCTTTTTCTTTTGAAATCTTTATGAAATTTAATTTTCATATGTTCAACAAAGATGCAATCATGTTTTAATTTAATATTTCTCCTCTCATATTGGTCATCTTTACTGAAGTCATTGTACATATTCTTGAAGTATTTAAATATTATTTTTGCATAGTAACGGAACAATACTTCAACATTGTTTAATGATATTTTTTGATTACTATAGTTTTATTGATATTTTATTTATATTCCACTGAAAGTTAATTCATTTCTTCAAAAAATGATAAATGTTTTTCACCATATGACTGGCTTGAGAGAAGTAAAGAATGAAAAGCTTCAATGGAAGATCTACAATTTCTTTCTTGTAATATGTGTACTTAATGCAATTGCACATTACTCCTTCATAGAGAATAAGTCATTTCCTTTTTTTATCTTCAATCGCTTGTGAAGAATCAAGAGTGAAATAAGTGTTCCATATTCTTCATTACTTATTGAGGTTTTGGATTGAGAATTAGTTCAGATCTTGACTGTGCACTGACTCTAGTATGATAAATTACTTTGTCATTCCATTCAAGATCTTTTTGAAGATTGGCTTCCTATATGAAACTATCATAAGAATCTTTGTCATCAGATACATAGTTTTAATATTCTGGATTCACAGGATCTGGAACTTCAATCCTATTGCAATGACACATGTCACCATGAACAATACTTAGAGCACATTCAACAACGATAAGAAACGCCTCTGCTTAGAATGGAATGATTGCTGGACCTTTGCATTTGTTCAATCTCCAAATGATTTTTCTGTAAAATCCCTAATAACTTCACTTTGCTTAGTCTTGGAATTCAACACCTAATAATATGCAGAAAGGAAATTGTAGCAAATTACAGC
Organism: Conticribra weissflogii; assembly: GCA_036940025.1. Taxonomy (NCBI): domain Eukaryota; phylum Bacillariophyta; class Thalassiosirophyceae; order Thalassiosirales; family Thalassiosiraceae; genus Conticribra; species Conticribra weissflogii. The sequence goes on from JALLPE010002027.1 coordinate 1,015, forward strand.
TAAATACAATGCTCTCCACAATTCTGTGTATTGTTCATGATGGCATTATTATTAGCTACATCACATTTTTACCAAATCTCTGAACTCTGAACTTGATCAAAAATACTGGTTCTTCCCTTTGCAAAGAATTGATGAAATGCAATCATGATGCTTTGCTATGACCAGATTGTTTTGTAACACTGTAGCAGTTTGTGCTGATTGACCCATGTGTAAATTCTACACTAATCTGCATTCTTTGTTGCTATAACATGAATGTACAGTGTCACAAACTTCTGTTCCATTGTTTCATAAAGTGCTGTGTAGTCAAAAGCCCTTCCAGATCTTCCTATTTGAATGCTTATTACACTTCACTTTGAAATCATACCTTGAATCCAACTCATTTTTCAGTTTAATCCTGTGATCCTTAAAGTAACTGACAAATTCGAAAATAACTCCAGCAGTAATCTGTGCAATCATCAACCTAAAGCACATCACCAAAACTGATAATTGTAGGTGAACTAAAACAAATAAACATTTTTACTCCCTTATTTTTGACCTAGGGACTGCTTTCTTGCACAAATTAGCTTGTCTCACCTTTCCAAGAGTGCGCTCTTCACAGGGAATGAACTTTGCCTTCAATCAAAAACCTTTGGCCTGTGTTGTTACATCCTTTCTTGATTCAATTCAGTGATATTCCCTGTATCTACTAGTTTTCATTCCTTGCAATCATGCCTAATTCACCCATCACAAAGAAATCAACATCTGGAATGGCATATTCAACTGGTTGACTTGACTTGGCAGCATATCTACTTCACACACCCAGACATCACAAGTCTTGATTTGTCAATCAAACAAAATCTTTGTGCAATTTTGCTTCATAACAATGATATTTGATCATGACTGTTCACCCTTTGACACTGCTTATGTTAAAGACAACAAATTTTCTTTGGATTGCTTGGGTACTTCACAGATTGCAGTGTGTAACAAGTTGTTTCATCATCCACTTGTTTCATCAAAACATCTTTTTTGACCATGATTGTTGCCCTTGTTGACCCATTGAAGTCTCAACAAATACCAGTGGGATCACTTCTGGTGCAATTTGAGGCTCCAAAGTCTTCAACTAAGATTCTTGAAGTAAAAGCATAACAGCTTTGACCATCAATATCACAAATTCTGCTCTTGCTATTGCCACCCATGATTGACGTTTTCTTGGCCTTTTCAAAGTTGTCAACAAATCAAACTTGTTTCACTTTATGATTGTGCACCCCTGCAGCAACTTCATTTACTGAGGAACTGGACTCCTCAATTGATTACTTATCTATGATATCATCAATGGTGGAAATCACCAAATCAAGCTTTCCACTGCTCCCAGTAGTATTCAAGGCACTGTCAACTGCATGATTATCCTTCTCATATTTAGGAAAACCAGATCTGTTATTTCTAAGCTTTCCATAATTCAAGCATTTGGAATTACACTACTGCTAAAAGTTTCAATGGACAATTTTCATTGAATCAAGCCTCAGTCATGAGTCCATTCTGCACATGTTAGGATGAATTGATAAAAATCCTTCTATTTTACCAATTTTAATATCTTGAGAAGAATGCAAGCATCACATATGCTCAAAAAGTACATATAGAAGTATACTTTTGTTTATTTCCTTCTGACATGTCACTGACATGTTGTCAATGATGTGTCATGCTAGTCCTTCAACCATCACAATCACAGCTAAAATTTCCAATTAAGATGTTGAATGTGATAAAAAGGTCATAGTCCGATGGCAATCTACCTGGAGTGTTGATAGGACACTGGTCAGCAGAGAAACATGTTTAGTGTTATATAGATCTCAAGGCTGAGTTTCTAATTGATCTTGACAAGCCTTTGATGGTAGATCAACTATGGACTATGTACAACATTATTTTGATTTGGCTAGTTCATATATAGAGGTATCTTGATAGAAAGAGAACACGTCAATAGAGAGGTGATGGAAGGGGTATTTCATGTTGATTGATCACATGATCAAGTTGATACAGTGAAGATTGGAGTGATTTGTGATTCCAAGCATCTGGTTTCATAGAAAAGCTTGTCCTGGGGCCAACATAAATTTGTATTTGAAGTTTGCCAACATTAGGACGACAAATCTTAGAGTGGAATGAAAAATGTTTCTTCATGTGAAGTTGTTTCACAAAAATGACACCAGAAAATAAATGCATTCATGTCTACCTAGAGAAAAGTGGTATTCATTCTTTTCCGCTTCAGTGCATATTAACCTTTATGACCTAGTGATTGGAAAATTTATCCCATTTGATTCAATATTAATTGGCTCAATTTTGTTTGGTGAGTCTCAACTCAGTCTTCAAAAACTATTCTGTTTCTTACACCACTCTAATGAAAGTTTTCAGGACTAACCTCAGACAGCAGCAGATGATCTTCCACTGGATGAAGATAGAAAAACAAGCAATTGGTGTCAATGAAATTTTGAATAGTGACTCAATTTCTTGTGACTTTAATGATCTAGAATGCAAGATGAAAAAAGGTGATATCAGATTATTCAAAGAATAAGATTTGAAAAGAGTAAAGCTAGCATAAGACCAATATATAATTGACAAAAAAATGTAATTGAGGATTTCCAAAGAATATTCAAGGTTGTGATCAAAATTAAGTGAGTTTTGAAAAAAAGTCAATAATTTCTGAACAAATTGAGGAAAGATGGACTCTGGTGGCAGCTCAGGTTTGTTTTTGGCAATATTAGTGAAAAAGAGGAGTCCCAAGACTGCAAAAGATGTCAAGAAGGTACTCAGGTAATCATTGTTAGTTTATGTTAGCTTGACAAGATTTATGATTGTATGAGGAAATTTCTTCTTGATACTCAATGGGAAAATGGTAATAGAAAGATGCATGAGACTATGGAATAGAAGACATCGATACAATTAAAAAGACACACAACAGGATGGCCATTATTTTGAATGTATGGCATGCAGCAACAAGACATGCCATTCCCTACAACTGTCGCTTCAATGCAACACAAAGAACAAAGATCAATAACAGGGGCATCAACATCTGCCTCAGAAGTGCAAGTCTGAAAGAGTGACAGGACTTTAGTAACCTTGGCTTTTGATCAATGAACAAGATGATCATTTGAGGTCAGCCTCCCAGCATGGAGTAACTCAAGCTGAGGCAGCAGTTTAGGCCATCCTTGGCTCAAAGGTTGTGCTCATGGAGGCATTGACAATATGGTGTGATGCACTAAAAATAATTTCTAATTGATATTACAGTTGAAGAAGTATTTTTCTAAATATCATTGAATTTTTTAATTGTTTTATTTATTGCTACCCTAAAACAAGAAGATCTGGTCATTCAAAATAGCAGGCTCCATGGCTGACATTACCTTTTTAAAGTTGAGATTAAGTTTCAGTGTAGGTTGCAAAAATGAAGTATTTTCATTGTTGTAATGAAGTTAGAAAAAGATGCTCTTCAGTTTTACACCTAACAAAAGGCACCTCATGTGAGGCTTTGTACTGGCTTTAGAAGCATGATTCAAATTGAAAGGCTTAATTGGATATATCTTGTGTCATCTGTCTTTGATTTCTTCATGATTATATCATGTTGCTTGTGATCAAAATGGAGAGTATAAAGTGAGACTATGTCTCTATTATAAGAAAATTATCCTACACAATGATGTGTGAAACAAATCATCATGTCAATGTACTGGATTATTTCAACCTTTCTTAGGTACTCAAGTTGCTACTTAAGTAATAATCTGTCTAGTTATTTTAGTATGAATACCAGCTCTCTGAAAAAGATAAATAACAAAAAGCCTCATAGTGACTACAGCCTCTGCTTTAGTAATCACCAATACCAAGCAATCAGGGTGTGAATCTATCATTTTCGCGAAAAAAATAAAATTGATTCATTTTCTCTTCATGCACTTTATCCCAGCCAACAACAGGCATCAGGTACTAGGCAATAGGCATCAGATGCCAGGCTCAAATTGAAGGTCATCACCCTTGCATCCAAGGGGAAATAATGAGTCAGCATTCCTTGCATCAATATTCACATAAAGATTAGCATCAGTAGATACATTCAGAACAATGACAATGGCTTGTAGTGCCCATATAAGGCATTACACAAGTTTCTGTATCTCAATTCTCTGTTCTCTGGAATGCCAGATTCTGGATTCCCTTGGATTGTTAATTCTTACAATCTGTCTGTCAGTTGCTTGACAGACATCCAACAGGTGGCAGACCAACTGTGGCCAGATGGTGTCTGAACGTTTGTCAGCATGCTGTGTTCTCTTTGCATTTAGATGTGCATAGATTGACATCATAATTTTTAGACTTATGATTCTTAACAATAGTTGTACCCTTTTCCCTGGGCACATCACAAGTAATTACTTATAGTTACCCAGTGAAATCCATGGTGAACTACCAAAAATTCAAATCCATAATCATCTTCAAGGAATTCCCCCTTGTCAAGATGCAAAAAAGTAAACATCTCTGCCATACCAAAGGGTATTTGTGCAGATGCAAAAATGGCTTGTCTAGAAGTCTACGGTGATGAAAAAACATGTTGTTAAAAACTTGTTGCTAACATGTCCAACTGTATTTGTACAAACCCTCAACAATATGTGTTTGGACAGAGAGATGATCCATCTCTACAAACACTTTGTAGTCTGCAAACTCTTTTCCATGCACTGGAGAGGGCTTGTGCCATGCATGAAAACAAAAAAGATGATTCAGACAACAACTGGCAAGACAGTGTTTTTGCTCTCATCATGAAACAGTACTAATTTCCAGTTCTTTCTGGCAAACACTCAGTTGCTGCCAGGGACATGTTTTGCTCTTACTTACAAACGGGCCTAAAAAAGCCAGATGATTTGACCCCAAAGGCTTTCAAGGCATACTTCAAGGTCCTCTGTACACTTAATGACAACCTCAAGGCTGATTATGAACTACAATTGGGGACAAGGAAAAGAACATCCTTTTCTTCAATGCCTTCTCTGCTGACCATCAAAGCGTCTTTGTTCAGCAACAAAAAACATTACAAAATGATGATGGGTGATTTAGTAGAATGCTTCCATATCTGTTATTCAACCGACCAGCCCATTTACAAACAATGCAAACAGGATACTATAGAAAAAAGAGAACAGAAGGAGGCTAACCAAAAGAAGGACGCTGTTGACAAGAAACAGTCTCCTGCTCAATTCAAAATTATATCAAGCACCAATTTTGACCCTCAATACAAGTGGCCACACAGAGAAAACCTTTGTTGCTTCTGCAAAACTGATGGATATGATGTAGTGTGGCAATCCTGTGTCCATCATAACTGGGACCATTTGGACTATTGCAAGCCTGCTTGTTCTTCCAACAACCACTCTCAAGATTGAGCCCATTGGGAACATAAAATTGCTGGCAATGTTCAAGGTTACTTTTGCTCTTGCTCAAGAAGCCAATCTTGTGATCATCATGATCATAGAGATTACAACTGTAAGCCTGCTGCTTGTGACTGCAAAGGCCAAAACTACTGTGCCAAGCAACTAGACTGTTCTTGGTCCTGTTCTTGTTCAGGATCCTGATCTCATGGTATGAGACATTCTTCCCATGACCACAGACTCTATATTCACAATGCTTAGGATTTGGGTATATCGTGTGAGCCCTCTCCCATTTCTTGCTTGGATAAGGAACATGTTCCATCTTCTCCTCAAGCCAAATCTCTTCTGGTTCCAGACCCTGTCAATGAATCAAAGTCCATGGACTCAGCTGTTCACAATGTTCTGTCTGTTTCTGAGATTGCTACTCCCAAAAATCTCCATCAAATACCATTCACACACTACCCTACTATTCTGCCTTCTCCTGATTATTATACAGGTGAGATGTCAGATGAAAGTATTGATAGTTAAGATCAACAACTGCTGTTGACATGACCAAAGGTGTTTGACAGTGATGTTGACTCTTATTGTACACTTTGCCCTGAAGACAAGAAGTCCTGAAAGAGGCCTCCATCAATCAGAGGAGAACACAGTTTGCTCTCTTGATTTAAAAATGATACCAAGAAAATACCATATTGGGCAATGCTTGAGATCCAAGTTGACCTCCAAAGAAAATTTGAAATCCTAAATTATGCTTGCACTTGAGCTGATTAACTGAGAAAAGAAAATAAGAGACAATAATGCTTCAATAAATGCAATCAAAAATGTTGAACTGTTTTGGAGAAAATCATATGAGAATGGCAATATCCCTCTCTTTCAAGGAAAAGGACAATGGGTTGATTTCTGGCTTGTCCCAAAAACAACAAGGCTTGTACAACAAACAAAAAATCACTATCAAAAATTGTCAATGCTTATACTGATTGGTGTAATTGCGGCCACAAATGTTCAAAGTATAGTGACACTGCTTACTATTACACCAACCCTTGGAAAATAGATTTTGAAATCCACTCATGTGTCCCTGAGACAGTGATCCATGGGTTCCTGAATGAATGTTGACTCTCAAGCAGTACTTGCGAGAATGCACCTGCCAGGGACCCATTAGAACAATATTTACCTAACCATTGTGATTAACAATGGTGTGGTACTAATATGAATGAATATAATCATCTTGATACTATCTTTTTACTCCTATTGAATCTTATCAAACATCTGTGCCTAAACCACAAGTATTCACCTCAGAACCACCTAAGTTGCCATTGTGTATGATTGCCATATGTAAGACCATTGGCACCCATCCAACAAATAAAATACTCAAGGTTTTGTTTGATTTCGAATCCACCAAGACTTTGATTCATCATTGTCTATTACCAACTATGTTTCAATGCATTACAGATCTTCCCCCACTTCAATTTCAAACAGTTGGTGGGACAACAACATCACCTAAAGCGATAAAAATGTCAAAAATTATATTTCCTGAGTTCATTAACCACATCTCTATTGATTCACAGGTTGCTTACTCATTTGACAAAAACTATCAATACAATATAATAGTTGGTGCTGACTTCCTTGATAAATTTGGATTCACCATCAACTATAATGACAACATATTACAATGGATGGATCACATCTCTCAAGAATCCTGATGAATTCTTGAGCAACAAAACGTTTATGGATATGGATCTCAACAACCAATTATCCCAAGATAAAGAAGATGACATGTTTGATTGAGAAATCCATGACAACTACACCACAAGAGTATTAGATGCTAAATACAAACAAGTCAATACCAACAAAGTTGCAATAGACCAAAAACATTTAAACGTTAACCAGTGTCATGATCACAATGCACCTTGGATAAATATGGAAAACTTTTTGATGAATCTCTTGACATGTGCCCTCACCAAACAGTCCACATTGAATGCTTACCAGGCTCAGGTCCACCATTATGCATATCCAGTACCTCATGCCCATGTACGAATATTCCAAAAAGAAATTGAAATTCTTGAGGAATGAAGTACCTCAGTGTGGGCCTGGCCTTGCTTCATTGTCACCAAAAAGATGGCCAAGTTACAAATCTGTGATCTCCACTCTCTCAACAAATGTATCAAACAAAATCAATATCCACTGCCTGCTATACATGACATTATCCACCAGATTTTTGGATATAAGTATTTTACAAAACTTGATATCTCCATGCAATACCATGCCTTTGAACTTGATGCAGAATCTTGGCTGTGTAATTATCACACCTTTTGGCAAATATAAATATAAACACTTACCCATGGGTCTAAAATGTTCCCCTGATTTTGTGCATCAAATTATGGAACAAGTCCTATGCAGCCTTGATAACATTGACGTATACCTTGATGACATTGGTGTCTTTGGCACATCCTGGAATGAACATCAAGTACTTCTTGATAAAGTCTTGTCTCACCTTGAAGCAAATGGCTTCATTGTTAATCCCCTCAAGTGTGCATGGAGTATACAAGAAACCAATTGCCTTGGATACTGGTGGATATCTATGGGCCTCAAGCCATGGAAGAAATGCATTTCCTAACCCACCTCCACCCCTCCAACTGGACTTTGTCCAACCTATTTGGGACTCTCTTGCCCTTGTGGGTTGTTCCTGTATTGAGCCACATTTGTCCACCTCTCTTCCAGACTACATCTGATTATTCCCTACATCCCCTGGTCTCTCTCCTGGCCCTGCCACTCTCGGCTTGGTAATTGTTCATGTATGAAATATATTTTTTGCTTGTTCCCTCATATGGCCATCATCTTCATGATTTGCCCCCTTAAGCTCCAATTGCTCTCCTCTTGTGCCTATACAACACACATGCACACACTTGCAATGGTGGGAGCACAAGCTCTGGGGATGGTCACACAAATCTTTCAGATTCTGTAATGATTTACTTAAGGACTTAGTTTCCACAACTACAACTAACAACATCATAGCAACTAATGGAAAATTGTGTAGGATGCTGGCCAAAATAGAGATCAAGACATGATGTAGATTTTCCAATTTCATGAAGAAAATCATCGGCAGATGGAGAATGACAGAGAAGGGCTACAAGCAACATTCACCTGAGCAGAGGAAGCATCAATTGCCAAAGTCCAATTCAGTGCCAACAAAATTCTTGATGATAGCAAAAGCCATATCACCTAGCACCTTGGACAAATGGGATACAGAATCAGAAGAAATATTGCTTGCTTATTTTTGGATTCACCAAGAACCACCTTGCAACCTTGAGTAAATGTGTGGTTTCCTTGGTGATATGAATACATACCAGCTCATGTGGCCTAAACAGGCATATTTGCTGAAACCCCTCTCAGACAAATCTGGTAAAAACCTTTTGTTGAGCCACAGTAATGAACAAAGCATTTAAAATAATGGACACTATTCTGGGTGCAGATGTCCTCATGGCATACCCCAACCATAACATTCCTTTCCACATTTACATTGATGCTTCCAACTACCAAATGGGCACCATAATCATACAGCAAAAAAGATCCATTGTGTATTGGTCCCATAAATTGACTGATTTGCAATACAATTATCATACCATGGAGAAAGAACTCCTTTCCATTGTCATGGTCCTCAAAGAGTTTCACTCCACGCTTCTTGATGCTGTGCTTTTTATTTACACTAATCACAAAAACCTCATATTTGCCACCTTGAACTGCTGGTGCATGTTACAATCACCTTCGTATGTGGATGAGTATGGTCCAACTATCCTCTATCAACCTGGCCAGAAAAATGTCATAGTGAATAAATTTTTTATGGCTCCCTCATTGTGATGTGTCACCAATTCCAGTTGAGGGGAATGCTCCTATTGTCCTCTTTGACTTCACCTCTCAAGGCCTCAACATCAGCAATGACCTTGATTTGCTCAAGTGCTTCCTCAATATACCACTACCCACCACTAATGAGAACCACCCTATTGAACTTGATTGGATACAAACACA
>JALLPE010002028.1:0-10384 GCA_036940025.1 Conticribra weissflogii
TAGAGGATTACACAAATTTGCAGCCCGATAAGATTGATGCTTTTGGAGTTGGGTGCATTTTATATGAGCTTATAATGTGCAATATACTTGAAAGTGCATCCAGTAGCGAACCAACACTTGCTGAGTTCATAGCTAAAGGAAATGGATTAGAAGCTGCGATGTCACTAGGACATATCAAACTTCCTTGGTTGCCCATTGGCCGCGAACAAACTGGAGTCGGCTACTCACATTCATTGAAATCATTGATTTCAAATTTTCTGCGGCCGACACCAAAAGATCGATGGCTTCCTGGTCAAATTACAAGTCCACTGTGTCACGACCCTCTATCACCATTACTACTTCCATCTGTCTCTGCATCGCAAGCCGCAAAATCTGGAGCCCCAGTCACCATCGACAACATTCAACTGGGAATGTTCGTGCAAAGAGGACCCGATTGGGACGACGGAGACGAGGATGGTGGTGTTGGCAGCATAGGTGTTATAGTAAAACTTGATGCTGATGCATTATACACAGAAGCTGCATTTCCTACGAAGTCTGGTTCGAAGCCAGTGGAGCTTTGCTGCCGGATTGGTGCGAACAAAAAGTACGAATTGAAAATTGGGCCTTTGCAACTCCCTGACTTTTGTTCCGGATCAAGTGCAATGAGATCTACTGGAATCGTCCCATTGAGCCAAGAAGATATTTCCAATCTTTCCATAGGGCAGATGATCAATCACAATTGCATGATAGTTGGCATTGATAAAAGAAAAGGAATAGTGTTTGCCGCTCCATTGGAAAAGAAAGAAACTCCATTGCTGCCGCGTCCGATGATATGGGAAACGGATAGTTCCTCATTTGTGACACAACACGATCATGCAAACCCCCCATGTACCTGGCAACATGAGTTGGGATTATACGCCGATGTCACTGATCCAGAGGAGAGAATCAATGTGCTCAACAGGTTTTACGCCTCTGACGGAGGAGTTAAAAGGGAGGACTTCACCATCTCATCCATTCAGCGCATTCAAGACACTAGACTCTGGGAATGCTACGCACGCAAAAAGAATAGAGTGTCATTGGAATATTGGGGGATGCCGAACGAGACGATGGCATTTCTTGGTTGCACCCCATCAACTCGAAACTTGACTAAGTTTCAATCTGATGGAATGCACTATAGCATGCAATCATCACTAATACACAACAAATTCAATGGCCAGGCAGCGGCATTAAATCTTTTCATGTTCTTTGGTTGTGTAATTGTTGGAAGAGTCCATGATTGTGGAAAAACTGCTGATGCATCAAAAAAGTATCATTCCGTCCTGAAGGAACGGAATCTGTTTCGATGCCTGGGCTCTAATTTGGCGTATCCGCAATACATCATATGGTACAAGCGCCAGATATCGTCGCCCTCTCCTGTACAGAGAAGAATCATTCATGCTGTGCGCCCAATTTGCAGGACAACAAGAAGTAGCACTATCTCAGTTGCCACTTCAGAAAGAACGGAATCTCGTCATCACGAAGCACTTGAAGCTGTACACCAGAAGTTATTTGGAAGCAACGTGAGTAATAATGCTTCCGGGAAATCTCCAACAAAGATGTGTGTAATATGCATGGAGAATCCAGTGCGTTATCTTTTGATTCCATGTGGCCATCCTTCTATTTGCGAGAATTGTATTAATCCTCAGGTGTTGAGAAATTTGAAAAACCTATGTCCAGAGTGTCGTGCTCCTTTTAGAGAGACTGCAATCATCTACGGTAGGGTTGTTAATGACGAAGGCTAAATCTTCGAAGTAAAACTTCTAGATATTTCTTAAGATTCAGAGGCAAGTTCCTTTTTTAAAAATCTAACACCAAAATTTTACCATGAGATTATGGTTTGAATTGTAATAATAATATTTGTTCTCATATTATTTTTTTATAATACTATTCTGCTCCCTTTTCTCTTTCTCTCTCTTTATCGACCCATTCTATTGATGAACTTTTTAACATGGAGAGTACGATAGGTAGGGTACTACATTTTCAGTTCGTAGCTTTCCCGTTCCCCGAGCCCCCGAGCAGCCGAACTTGCTCGAATGAGTCTCTCTATTGCAATCCTGCATCCCAACGAACGAACAACTGCGCAACTCCCCATAGCTCACCACAAGTGAATTTCTGTTAGTTTGATGGAAGCGCCCACTGTGGTGCTGTCTGTGGTTTGAATCCCCATCGATCTCGAAACTGTCCCGACGCTTTGCATGTGATCAGGCGAACACATCCATGGCCCGAACCGATAATTTATCTTTGCGCCGTTCTTTCACTACCAACTCTATTTACTACCATCAACTCAACGTGGGCAGGAACAGCCATGATCAATAATAATTTTTTGATATCGATTAAAGAATTAACCATCTTCGTTCTTCAGCTGCCACTGGGGACCATTATTGGTGCCTCAATAGAGCGTTTTTGTAGGCTTCAAGGCAGCCATGCGAGATTACACAACTCAGCAGTAAAAGTTGCAGTGGCATATGTGTCTACGTGTTTTATTCTGGGAAAATCGTTTTCATCAGATATAATTGGATCATCATTCCAATCATTCCAAGTTGACGAGTCGGGATCAGTAGAAGTTGGAAAATTGATTATTCGACTGATCTTATTTTTGTTGGGAGTGATCTTTGGAACTGTTTTACAGCCAGTTGGGCTAACAGGGGGGATAGCCACTGGGAAGTCGACAGTATCGAAACTTTTTTCCGAAAGCGAGAATGTTGACGGAGGCGATGCACATGACGCCGAATTCATTATTATTGATGTAGACGGCATCGCGCATGACATCTTGCTGCCGGATAAGTTTGGTGCAGACTCAGTCTATCATCGTTTGATTGACGTATTTGGCGAGGGAATACTGAGTACGGAAGTGAAGGAAGTCACGCGGTCATCCGCAGAAAGCCGAATACAAAGAAATCCACCTATTGATCGTCGTAAGTTAGGAGACATAGTTTTTCGTGATGGCCAAAAAAGGAGAAAGTTGAATTCCATCACACACCCCAAAATCATCAAAATAATGATACAACAAATCATAATGGAAGGTCTCAATTTTCCCTGGTTTTCAAGTGGTAAACGCAAACAACTATCACCGAAGAAGAAGCGACGCGTTGTGTGTGTTGATATTCCACTCCTTTTCGAAGGAGGAACATTGATGCGTATTCTTTTTGGCACTGTCGTTGTCGTTGCTTGTGACCCCAACTTGCAATTAGAACGCCTGCAAAAACGCAACACGGATTTATCACTAGATCAATGCAAACAAAGGATTGCCAGCCAAATTCCTATCGAAGAAAAGGCTCGACGCGCACATGTAGTTATTCAGAATAATGGCGATTTGGAAGAGTTGAAAAGTCAAGTCAGGAAGGTAAAGTCGGAGATTGCAAATATTGTAGCAGGAAAACAGAGAGGGATTGAACTATCTTGGTTAGTCGTTGGAATGGGAATACTTGTGCTTTTCGCAAAATAAGAAGGCAGAATGTGTTCATTGTGAGAAGGATAATAATAATATTTCAATCCAACAAAATTCGTGCGAAAACTACTTAATTCCTTCAATAGCGTAGTGCAGCCCAATCATTGAGCGGGAATAATTGCTTCTAAATGAATAAAATTATTGTTCACAGCAATGATATTTTTGCATTACGAAGGGAAAATTGTGATTATACATGAATTATCCATCTGATTTTTCGCCCCACCTTATGATAATCCTCTTCTCGTCTCGACCAAATTTGTTACTGTTGATAAATCTGTTGTTCAATTGGAAAACAGATTGGGCCGCTTCATATGGTAAAATTTGGATCTGAGAAAAAGATTAAAAGGGCATCAATATAATTCCAGAGGCCCTCTTTACGATTTTGGATGTATAGCACTTTCAACATCGCGATGTTATTGAGTGCATGGGGAAGAATGCATAAGTTCCAGCTGTACGATGTGGTTGTTGACGTTGTGATCTAAGGGGACGTGTCATGTCGAAACCATCACCTGCCACCCTCAACATAGGTTTTTGAAGTGTGAAATCAATTAAAAGCGATTTCATCACAATTTTACTTCGAACCATCTTAATGCTCACATGTTGCATTTGAACTTCTGTTTGGCATCCAAGCATTCTTTAGGTTTGGGCGTCATTCAAACAGGTGGCCCTCAGGTCACATCATCATAATATCTTGTGACCAAAATTCTTGATCCAAATAATATATCCCAAATACACAAAAATCAAGGAGCAACATTGGCATAAACGACTGATCCCAATACCAATCCCCCAACCAACCGATTATTCCAAACGACCCTCCGCTCCACCGACAAAATCGTAACCCAATATCCGCCCACGGCAGCAAACCCGACCAAATTATTCCACACATCCTCCTTCCCCCCTCGTGCCAGTCCCAATCCCCCTGCAGCGACCCTATGAACTATGGCTATCGAACCAAAGAGAGCGGCGAAGTATCCTACGGAGGAGAGAGAAGAAAACGGAGGGAGTGGGACGAATTTGCCGGTCTTGGCGATTTGAATGGCTTGACGGCTGCCGGGAAGGGGAATGGGGTTGAAGCATCCCCAGGCGGCGCCGATGGAGGATGTCGTTAGGAAGGATATGGCGATGTCCGAAGACCATTTGTGAAGGCTTGTTTGGATGGGTGTCAGGTATTTTGGTTTGTTGTTGTTTGAGTTAGACATGGTTGGTCACATAATTTTCATCGCGTGGCAACAATCCATTCGAGTAGGATTGTACTATACTACCTACTCTCTCCCTATGAGAGAAGCACACCAGAATACCACATTCCTATATCGTACGTACAAAAAAATGATCATCTACCTAGGTAGTTTTATGTAAGTACTATTATTTGATATTCTATGAAGGAAATAGGAAGCTTTAAAGACACTTGTTGTGGACTCAAAAGTGCACTAAAGTCAATTTTCGGGAAAAAATTATGACGCTCTTACTATCGCGTTGTCATTATAAAAGATATTTTGCACAGAGTTCGCAACACTTCCAAGAGATGTTGTCAAAGAAAATCTTTCGCGACCACCACATAATCGACCGCCCTACTACTACTAGTACCAAGCGAGCGAGCTGGCTTGTCACTTCTTGCTCCGATCGCCACCAGCAACTGGTGGTATGTTACGCGATGCAAACTATTGCATAAAACAAATCGCGTCAATTGGAGATTGAACAACCATGAAGGTCTCCCGTAAACTAATCACAACAACCGCATCGATCATCGCATGCGCCGGCCTATCTGCCGGTTTCGCCCCAGGATCGGCAGCCTCCATACACATCGCATCATGCCAAATCACCACGTTTCACAATTCCTGCCCCCAACGCATCGCAACGTTCCTGTCGTCTTCCTCCGACAAAGATGACGACATGACCACCAACCAAGATGGCGAAGATCTCGCGGCTGCCTTCTTCAAAGCCGTGAAAGAACGGGAAATTTCAATCAGTGGTGAAGACATTGATTTTGACGATGGAGAGGACGATGAACTCGAGGAGGGTAACGATGATGATGACGACGACGACGCTCTCTTTGACGACGACGATGATGATGATGAAGAAGAAGAAATCAACATCCCACAAGGAGCAGTAGAAGCCTTCATCGATAAAGACGCCGGGGCTTCCTCCATTTCCAACAAACAAATCTACGACGAGATGAAAGACCGCATGTTCGAAAGTGCCGGCAGATTCGTCGCCATGACCAAAGGCCTCTACGACGACGACGACGAAGACGGCGTGGGAGGCGATGCCTCTTCCAAAGAATACACACCACCGACTCTCGTACCCGACCCGGGCATGTCCGCCGGAGAAGTTGTGACCGCCGTCCTCGCCGCCCTCCGCAACAACGACGTGCCCCATCCCAATCGCGGAATCGAAACGTTATTCGGCTTTTCGAGCCCGTCTTCTCAAGTCTCGGAATTGAGACTCAAGGGACTCAAGCCCGAGGCGTATTACGAATTTTTGGCGGAGATGGACGAATCGAAGGCGTTTTTTACGCATGAGGAAGTGGTCATTGCCAAGGCGGATTATTCTCCGGATGGGACGAGGGCTTTTATCACCGCGAGATTGTTTGGGGAGACTTCTCCGGATGGTTTGGCGGTGAATTTCATTCTGTCGACGACGGGGGACGATGAGGAGGATTGTTGGTTGGTGGATTCGATGCGGACTCCTCCGCCTTCGAGGAGGGGTGGTAGGAGGAATCGACGTTGAATTTAGTTGTGTCATGAGTGATGAGTGGTTTGCGAAATGGGAAGGTTGTGGGAAGTTCTCATTGGAAATACATTGACTAGATTGACTTGGCAGATTACTTTAGCGAGCCAAAACGACATTCCATGCTGGCAAATGAATATGAAATGCAACAACTTTTGTCAACTCTTCATCTGAGATCTCTTGAAAAGTAAATTGACAAATCAAAAACAATTTAGGAAAGTTTAAAGTAATGACGCTCATCCCAAATTATTTTAGGAATCAACTTAATATTTTTATCAAATACACAATTATTTTTGCGGCGAATGATTCCATTGCAAGTTGAGCAAATTTTTTTGTAGTGAATTGCAGATACACCAAGATGATAAAAACCATTTGATTTAGTTTGCTGCTTTTTTATCACTTACATTTAATTGATGCATTTATGACAAATTTAACTATCTGAACTAATTTTGTGTTCAAGCGAAAAAGTGATGTTGATAACTATTGCTATTTTGTCTATTTGATTTGAATTTTAAGAATCATACAAAAACAAAAATCATAAAATTGAAATTTAGAATGCAATTTACAATAATGCTACAGCAACTTCATCCAGGTTAATTCAAGTTGTTTCTTTACCTTGAGACTACAAAATGAATACACATGTTTTGAATGACCCAATGACCGATTTCTGGCAGTAATCTGAATTCAAGTAAAATCTATTAACTGAAAGGTGCAGTATAGTACCCAGTTTAGACTATACATGTCCTGTTCTATTGGTAAGTTATGTTGGGAAGTTGCAATCTCTATTAGTCTAAGTGAAACCAAATTTTATATCCTTCCTTTGAAGTGTCAAGGGATGCATAATCAAAGTAATATTCATTATTTTGACCAAACACTTCAAAACATCAATCAGATTGATCATATTACACTTTGATGTTATGAATAATGCATGTTAGTATGAAGTTTATGATAAACAGGGATTTGGCTAATTGGCACACTTCAATATGATTATAAATTTTGATCCCAACCCTGCTTCCTGCTGTAACCATTCAGTCTTGTCAAGCCTCATTTTCATGATGACTATAGTAGAGTAATAATTTTGCTTCAATCTTCTGGAAAAAAGCGGTAGTGTAGATTGGTTACTGATATTCACAACTGTGAGATATTGGGTGAACCTGTGTTAAACACATTTTTGACCTAAAGTTAAACACAAAATCAAGCAGTCACAGGAAATGATGTATGTGCCAGCAGTTCACCTTTTTTCAACATTTCATTGCTTTACCATAATTTGTCTTCCAATGTTGCTGACACAATGTTATGGGATATTGCATAACAGAACTAAAAATTGCATGATTTTCTATTGACTATTGCTTTGTATGTAGCAAAATTACATAGAAAATTAAACAAAAAATGGATTTTACAGGACTGGGGAAATAATATCTTTTATTTTCAAGAAATATGACTATTCATGTCCCTAATAATCTTCCTGACCCAAACGAATGTATGAATCAATGGATGATTTCAGACTTCTACTCACTGATGAATATGTAATTACCCTATGGATGATAATTCAACATGATAATATGATCTGATGATATCCACATTAAATGAAATAAAAAATATAAAAAAAACTTGACGAAACTACTCATTGTTGGTAATAATATTATGAACTGTTCAATTCCGTTTTTAACTAAAACCTGTATGGTACTAGCATGTTTTACGTTGTCGGTGCTTCTTATTCTCTAAGTAACTTTCATTGTGGTCTTGAGAGGGACGAAGAAATTAATGAAAAATAGTGAAATGAAGGAATTTGAAAATTGTGTTCTTCGGTCCGCTTCTATTTCTATCGATATCCGAATATCTATATTCCCGCAACTCAACGGGATGCTTTCCAGAATCTTTAGCAAGCCAAACCTCAAAATGCGAGAATTGTTTTCGTCACAAAATGGGTCAAATTGTTTGAGGACTGTGTGGAGATGCTTGATATTATTATGTGCCCTTGCCATCTCGACTAACCTCCTTTTGTCGCCCGAGTACAGTAGTCCATACAATTACTAGAAAAAAACACTCAAAACGAAGAACCATGGCTACAGAAGGCGAATCAATGGACGTTGACTCGGGCGACACACCTATGCCCCCTCCCAAGACATCTGAGCCTGTCCAAAATGAAGATGAGGAAGAAGACTGTTCTGACCTCTCTGATCTCCTCGAATCCATCAACGACGCTTCTACGACTCCATCGGCCAAAATCTCCGTTCTTACGTCGGTCCTCCAAGATCCCGCCGAACGCTACGGACCTAAAGCTTCCGCAATCAAAGAACGCGCAGTATATGCACTCGCCCGAGCATACTGCAACGATAACCGTCATGACGAAGTTGTCACCCTCCTCACCGGAGATGCTTGTGCACCTTTTTTCGCAAATATCACCAAAGCCAAATGCGCCAAAGTGGTTCGCGCCGTTCTCGATGCCGTGTGCGCATTAGCTCCAGACAAACTTGATATGCAGGCTCAAATTTGTCGCAACATCATAGCTTGGTGTCAGGCCGAGAAGCGATCGTTTTTGCGTCAACGCGTCGAAGCGAAGTTGGCTTCAGTACTTTTCCAACAGGACAAATACGGAGAGGCGCTGGCGTTGGTGGATAATCTTCTTCTGGAGCTGAAAAAGCTGGACGATAAGCAACTCCTCGTGGAAACGCATCTCGTTGAGGCTAAAATTCACCATGGGTTGCGTGGAATGGCGAAATCTAAGGCCGCCTTAACTGCATCACGAACGAATGCCAACGCAATTTACGTCGCACCTGCGCTTCAATCTCAGATTGATCTCATGAGCGGAGTTCTTCATTGTGAGGAAGGTGATTACGATACTGCACATTCATACTTTTTGGAGGCATTCGAGCAACTTGATCAGTTGGATGATAGGGAGAAGGCTGTGCCATGTTTGAAATACATGATGTTGTGTCGTATCTTGGATGGACTATCGAAAGCCTTGGGAATTAGCGCATCCGGAGCGATGGGAATTCGATCAGATAGGGCAGAAGTTGACATCTCAGGAATGGTCAGTGGGAAGCGAGGCGTCAAATACGCCGGACGTGACATGGAAGCCATGTCCGCCATTGCTGCAGCGGCATCAGAGAGGTCTCTCAAGGACTACGAAGCTGTTCTTGCAAAATATCCAAACGAGTTGCAAGATGATCTCCTGATTCGCCATCACCTCAAAACGCTCCAGGAGCAACTTTTGGAGTCGAACCTTATCCGTATCATTGAGCCGTATTCTTGCGTCGAAATTGATCATGTGGCCAACCTTATTGAAATGCCTTTGCCTGTAGTAGAGAAAAAACTCAGTCAAATGATTTTGGATGGAAAGTTCCACGGCATTTTGGATCAAGGCAAAGGACAACTCATTGTTTATGAGGAGGCGAATACTGATAAGGCCATGGAGAAGGGCTTGAAAGTGATTGAAAATATGGATAAGGTTGTTACCTCCCTCTTCAGTAGAAGCCAGGCATTGAGGAGCATGATGATCTAACAGTTAGTATCCAAGTTTTCAACTATTTAGGTTCATATTGTCATGATGGTGCAAAGAAATCACCCCCCATTTGATCGTTTTTGTTGAGGTTCGTTCACGTGTCTACCTACCTTCTCCTATATTGTTACATTGACGATAATGCCATTGCTATCATACTGTTACTTTTGGAGAAAAAATGAAACACAGCCAATTGATATTAATCAATCCTGTCATCACAACATCTTCAGACAGATAGCTACAGAAGAATGAAAGCCTTTTATTTCAACACTACAAAAGTAAGGAAGCCAATAAAGAGTTAGGAAATAATTACGAACGAAGTATCTCTCTCATAAAAATTATATTATTATTCATGTGCACTCTTCAAAATTCAAATTACTACACTAAGGAACTTACTGTCTATTCTAATTTTTTGTAACATATTTCAAATTGTCATGACACCATAACAACATGAGACTTTTTTGATCTCAAGTTAAAAACTTCAAAAATAAAGCTGATGATAGAGAATGTCATAAATAAACATGTCACAGCAACAGCATAGCATAGCATAGCATCAAGTGTCATACTGTAGCATTATCAAAAAATGTTGTAGTGTGGCAATAAAAATTAACATATAATTTGACCTTGCAGTCACATGCTACAGCAAAAATTATGCATCTCCATTGACTGACCTGGTTGGACACCTCAGC
>JALLPE010002029.1:0-10380 GCA_036940025.1 Conticribra weissflogii
TATACTGAAAAATAATTGGAGAGATATGCATGTTTTGATGGTAAACACATAAACTGACAAGACAAAATATGAGTACAGCATGCTACCTACTGAGGAAGCATTTGTAGTTCTGCCTAATCCTACATAACAATTGTATTGGCCCATGTACAATTAAGGACAATGATGACAATAGACTCAACTGCATGGGTTCCACAATGATTTACCCAGCTATGGGCTTGTCCAAAACTCATCTGATATTGTCTCAGAACATGTCAAAGTGACTAGAGAAGCGTTCAACAACTGCCCTGCAAGAATTTCCCAGTTATGATGAAATGCTATTAAGTAGATTTCCAAAATTCACAGAAAGTCATAGTGGGCAATAGCAATGTGTTTAAACTGCATTTTGCTATTCTGTACAGAAAGAGCAAACCACCATCCACATGCAATTGACATATTGAATGGGTAAATCAAGTATTTGACAATATACTGCAAACTCACAGAGTAGGAGGCAGTGACATCTCCAATCTCCAATCTCCAAACCAGACATTATTGAGTGATTAAATACTAATGCTGGTGAGAAGTCCACATCACCTTTCAATTGACACTTTGGACAACACCAAGTGCAGCAATATTCCAAAAGGACACGTGTTTTGGTATGCATTTTGGTGTGCTTCACTTTGCCAATGGGAACACAATTGGATAATACAAACAGCTAGTATTCTGTAATATGAATAAGATTATGTCTATTGTGAAGGGGATAATGCAATGATTGCAGTATAGGAAACGTTTCAAGGCAGGACATAGTTGCCAAGAGCTTTTTGTCACAGTATGAAACACAAATGGGACAAATGCATAGCATAATATCTCAGGAGAATGGATAATCACAAGGAGACTCATTCAATACTTCAGTAGTATTGAGTAAGAGTAGAAAAAGTAAAGGTACATTCACAATGTCATAGTCCCTCCCTTCCTTTTGCCAGAAGTCTGAAAAATACTTGGTATAAATGATCTGTAAAAACAGGAAACAACAGTAGGCACAAGTAGAATAATTTGTGCATATTTTAGTGTCACTTAAAAAAATTCATTTCATGTTCTACAATCCCAAATAGGACTCTAAGAGATACAAAATTGTTATTATCCAAATGCTGATGTCAATCCTTTCCTTTGTATGGTTATTTCTGAAATGTACCCAAAGTCTCAGTATACAATGAACATAAAGTCATCTATTCTATTCATTTTTGTTAGTTCTAAACTATCAGCTAACAACAATAAACAATTCATTCTGTTTTTTTACTAGCAAAGGGGCAAAACTTTTCTACACCATTTCATTGAAATGAGGTCACAAGTATAAATACTATTTCAATTGTACAATTTCATTTTTGGTACCTTTTTTCAAAGAGTGAAAAGACTTATATATGTCATTCTATTTGTAAAACAAGGCAATTGGGTGAGATCCCTATTGGCATGGACTCTCATACATGTAACAAAATATGCAGTAACAAATCACACCTGATGAAGTGTGACTTATTAAACATTTCATAGATTATGCTTTTTTAGTCAGGAGTTGAGAATTCTGTTGAAATTTTAATGTAAAGTCTGCAGTCTTAAAATCTTTTGATTGTGTTCCACAGACACCTATCGACCAATGACTTTTGTTGATGACTTGAAAATTGTTGATGACTTTTCATGACTTCTCATCAGGCATTTCCACATTACCTTCATCGCTTTTTGCTTTCATGGAGGGATGCAACGTCCGTATCAATTTGCATTGCACATTTCCATCATACATTATTCAGTAGTGATTTGGTAATGGCACGTTGGAACCAAGACAAGAGCTGAGACCCTGACAATTCAACCAAATACCCAAACATGACCCCTTATGGGATCTTTCAAGACAATAAAAATAAGAAGAATTAAAGGGATGATTCAATTACTTATAATGAAAATCCAAATCAAATTTTCAAAGAAATCATCAAACAAAAAATGTGTAGAACCAGTTTGCACTATTCCAGGGGGGTTATCATAGTGAAATATTCTCATACATGATAAACACAATAATATTTTTTCATGATGCAATGAGATTCATGTTGAAAAATTTGTAATTTGTGATTATTTTAGCAACATCACAAATGGTCCTACATAGACAAAAATGAAGCTGTCCATGGAAAGGCATAGAACAAAGAGCTCTTAATAGACTCTGCCACATAAAAAAGACATATATTTAAAAGTGGATTTTTGTTCTCAATGCAACACAAAAATTGATACTGTTTAGAGATGTTCAAGGCTAATATTTTCAATCAAACCAAGTTAGCAAAAGCTTGGACCCAATCTTTATAGACTATCCTGCAGGGATTTTTCATACTACAATGTCTCCATCAAATGAGGTGTTAAAGCTTAACAAAAAACAACCAATATGATAATTTGGATACAAGAAAATATGCCTTGGTCTCCACGATGGAAATGTTTTTCTCTGAATTCAACAATGCAATGTTTTGAATAGAAGATGTCCACACATAAAATTGCTGTATTGTTCAATGCACTTCAAAATTTCCCTGTCATTTTCAGTTGTAAATGTTTCCTTATAAGAGCTCTCACAAAAAAACAATTTCAAAGTTACATTTCATTTTATATTAGACTCATCCTGGAAAAATTATTTTTTACTTCAAAAAATAAATACTCAATGTTGTAAAAACAAAAATTCGTTCTATATCTGATCATTTTTCACCTTAGAATATTTTATTCATCACAACAGTTGTGGCCTTTTGATGGCACACAGCATGCTTATAGACCAGACAGTACAGTCCAATGACCAATGGCAAATATTTTATGTTACATGAAATTGAGTATAAAGATAGTACACTCCTACTATTAGGTACATATTATAACACAGAAAAGTTGTATACTTTCATGAAATTGATATCAAGAGATGGACCAGTACCAATCAGATCAGTGTACATACAATGATTGAAAAGAGAATAGAAGATATTTAATTGTTCTTCAGGTTTATGGATTAGAGAAATATTGGATATAGTTAGACAAGGGAAATTTAAAAGCACAAAAATAAAATCTTTCATCTAAACAATGATCCATCTGAATGCAAAACACTTACACTTGCTCTAAAAAATTGACCTCCTTTCAAACTGCATAATGTATTTAGGAATAATTTTTACTACATACACTCTTTGGTAAAAGTTGCTATGCAATGATACTCTTGGAGTTGGTGGTACAGTTGGTCAGGTTGAAAAGTTCAACTCTACTCCCTGCAGTTTTTTGGATCAACAAAGCTGAACAGCTCTGACCAATGTTGATTTCTTCCTGTTGGTACAAGTGCTTTGCACAAAAACATTTATTACAAAGTTTTTGACCTAAAATGTTGTGTTATCTAACAAATAAACTTTGGTCCTTTCCATAGACATTTACAACATCTATACAGAACAATGGAAGGAGTATTGCAAGTGTGAGAAAGAAAAAGCAAATATTGAACAGAGTTTTTCAAGTTAGGTAATAAACTACAAGTGCATAGTTTTCAAATAATTCATACACACCACTTCATAATCTGATATTGGTTGCTTGTAAAGTAGGTGGCAATACTTTTGACCAATGCAAGAATTTGGAGTTGATATGATATCAGGTAATAGATTTTTCTTTGGATAATGCTTAGATAGATGCTTGAGAAAAAGGTTTAAAGAAATTGTACAGAAGACTCTTCCAACAAATGAGAGTTTAATTCATTCCCAACAACATCAAAAAGTATTGATTTTTCATTGATGCAAAGAAAAATTACATAAAAGTGTGAAAAAATGAGCAAAAACTGGCTGATTTTGTAGTAAACAAAAGCTCCTGTTATAATACAAACTCAAACATGAATTTTTTTGTTTGAATTATTCTTATTATTCTTGCCTGGTCACTGTAGTCTTGGATGTCTCACCTGCTAATGACATGTTTGAAGCCTTTGACCATGTTAATAATTCATGATGAATTCATTTCAATATCCCTGAAATATTCAAATTGATATTGCATAAATGTCTGCCTCCAAATTAAATCTTTGAAAATTCTGAATAAATTGAAACAGTCATTGAATAAATGCACATTCAATGACCTCAACATCAAAACATGAAAAATGTTTTGATGTTGAGCTCATTGAATGTGCAATCAATCAAATACTAGCAATTTGTTTAATCCTTGAGCTGGTAGATAATAGATTAGTAATGAGTTTCTATTCAATTTATAGCAAACACAACTGACAATTGAGAATCTATGAGAAATATTAATGCAAAAGTTGACAACCACCATTACTTACTGTGATTGTCACTTATCAGAGTTCATTGCTACTGCAAATTTTTGACTTGTCATTAGAATCATTATTTTTTACAATGCCTTTAGTACTAAGTTTGTACCATCTCCATCCCAACCAAGTAGCCACCACCTGTTTGCATTTATCACCCACCACCACCGTCCCAATTTTCATACAAATTCAAAAGTAGTTTCAAAACTAGTTCAGAAGCATTATTTTTCAGACTATCCATTTTTTGTTAGTGATACACATTCATGCAATACAACTTTCTGTGGGGAAGCACAATGAAAGTAGAGTTTAATGCTGTTGAATTAGTGCTCTCTGCTATCACTTCTATGTACATGTCATAAATGAGATCACAAATTTTGTGTGTATTGGGATGATTATCAACAAGGTTCTGTGTGTCAAAAAAGATTGTGGCATGGGGTATGGAATGATTGTAGGAAGTATGACACTTATTTTATGAAAGTTATTGAGTGTGATGGGTAACTGTTAACTCTCTCAATCTTTAGTCCAGGACTGGAAAATTGAAAAACTAAACATTGCTGAAAAATTTAACTGTTCCACTCATCTACAAAATTGCAGCTGATGTCATAAGCAGAGAGGGACTCAGCAATGCAGAGTCACCAGGATATCACAGGACTCAATGGGATTGTAAATAATAACAATGTTTACATCCATTTTCATAACCAAAATGGATTCCACTGACCAGATTTTTCCATTGGACCTCCAATTTCAAACCTAATTATAATATCCTGTTTAAGTTGAATTCTGAAACCTGGGGAACAAGATCTGATGTAGAGAAAATTTTATTCAGGTACTATGACTAGTTCATTCTCAGTACGAACATCAATACAGCTCATTGTGTTCCTACAAAATGGACAAGAGCACTTCTTACTTACAAGAAATATGCTAAGTGTTAAATTTGACAAAAATAATTTTAAAAAATATATAATGTAATGTTAAGTATATTCACACCCTCAATCCCCTCTCAGCTTTTTGACCTTTTCCATCTCATGAAAATAGCTTGCACTATTGAATTTTTGTACCACATTAAACTCAGTAATGCTGATTAATTGATGTAAATTTATCATTTGCTTCATTAAAACTTTTTGAATTCCTTGAGTAATTAAAAAACATTGACTCCCCCACAAACTCCCTAATTCTTGGACACAACATCAGCAACAAAAAGATTTCAAAGAAAAAAGTGAAATCAAATTGTGGCTGCCCTAGTTATAACAAACTGATTTGAAAAATCATAAATGTGATAAAAACATTAAATGAGGCTCACACATGATACATGATCAAATTATTCCATTAACATCTCCAACATTGATCTTATCTGTTTTAATTTAAATAGTAGGTTTTATCTTTGTGAAAATTATGTCTCCCTCCAAATTGCATTGTTACAAAGTTGCTGAACTGATATACATCCTTGGTTAAGGTGATTTTGTTGTACTTCCTATTTAGAGATATTTTTAAAACAAAAAACCCCATAGCCCCCATTTGTACCATTGAAATACCAAAAAATGTAGCAAATGAAAATCATCACATTGTAATTCCATGAACATGAGAATCCATATTGAAAAGATTGCTAGAACAAATGGTGTCATTTGCAGAGCATTGGGGATTCACATATGTTTTATTCAATCAAAATTTTCCACATTGATCCCATCTGAATCATTTTTGTAAACACAGCCTAACTCTGTGAAAATATATGTCATCAAAAACTGCATACCAAAAGTCTGTGATAAAGTTGCTGACTTGAAGCATCCTTTGTTCTCTAATTATATCAGATGCAGAGTGAGTGGGACTGAATTTAGTCTTTAATAGTGAAGTCACCTACATAAAGAAACCATAATATCTCTGTCTTGAACAAATTTACAGACTTTTGGATGAAACCACTCAAAATTTGAATGGTGTAAATACACTGCAAAGGGCAGCTTCAAATGACTGCTGGTCACCTGATGCATACCAACCAAAGTTACCCAATCAGTCCATTTTCTAAACATCAAACTTTTTCAATTCCTGACACATGGACAAAAATTGACCCTAGATTCACATCTATTGATCTGCACTATTACAGTGAGGATGTGCAATGAATGTCATGTCAAGTATCATTCAACATTGCAAGAAGACATATGTAACACTTGAGACTGAATTCACTCCAATCTCCCCTCAATTTTCTGTTCCACTAAGCAGCAATATAGTACATGGTACCAATCTATTGACCTCTCAGTCATTTATGATATTTTTGGAATCCTGATGAAATTTTGCATCATGTAATGATCATTGATCATTAAAATTGCATAATTTTTTGTTTCTTAATAATTGACTTGGCCATACTTTGGGACTGAATTCACCTTTTGGGGTGTTCTTTGACCAAAATGCTATTTCGTTGAGTTTCAATCTAAAAAGCAAACCACACCAAAACTCTCCCGCTAGAGAAATCATCATTAGCGATTGCCTGCCTATTAGGTCCCTAAATTATTGGTGACAGTTGCTACTTTGAAGTAATTAGTCTGTCGTATATTGGTCATGAGACAGTGATGGGAGCGCTCCACAACCTCCCCATGTCATCCTTCGCATCGCGCGTTGCGTGCCCACTAGCAGAAAAAATAACAATGACTCCTCATCAACTTTTCCAATTGCAGACCATGATAATTTTTTTCTTCCGCCTGCTCCGTGGCCAATTGGTTAGATTTCACTTAGCTCCAATCATCCGGCGCCACCGCCTTTCTACCAACAGACCAACTGACACCCAACATGTCATATGACTTACAACCAACTGATCCAAACAAACATCCCTCATCGTTTCTCGAAATGGAAGACGGAAATGATGACGAATCAAACAGATATGGCGAGCAAAGCCACTCTTCAATTCCTGTTGACCAAAAATCTTCCTTCTCTAATACCGACTTTTACAGGCCATCATTGCGACGTCAGAATCGATTTTTCGGTGGCGGCGTGGTTATAATTTTCATCGCATTTGTGGCAGCGTATTTTTTGATGGATATGTCTTTTTCTCCGAGCAATGTTAGGACTTTTGGGGACGAGTCTCATTTTGAGGGTGGATCTGGTGAGAGATGTTTGCGCTGGATATCTACATAATCTGGCACCCGCAGAATAACCACACTGAATTTGTTTGTTCTGAAATGATGCCGTGCTCACTAGTCTTTTCAAGTACTGTATAATGTTGTGCATAATTATTGATAACTTTCACTGCTTTACTTCATGACTTCAAATGAATGCAGGTGAAGTAGGTACCGACGCAAGTAACGCCGAAATTCAAGCAGTCATTGACGAAGAAATCACAGAGCTCGAGCTGGAGGGAAATTTCGGCGAAGCTGCAAACAACGAAGGAAAAGGTGCAAAGGGCTCAAAAACGAAAAACAAACTCAAAAACATGGTGAACAAAAAGGATAAAGTGGGCGAAAATGAGTGGGTAGAAGACAAAAATTGGTGGGATAAAAATGAGCAAAATATTGAAGTGGCAGAAAAGAAAGAGACTCCTAAAGAGAAGAGGAAGAGGGAAAAGTTTGAAAGCAGGTGCAAGATGCAGGAGAAAAGAGGGAAATTTATTTCAGACGAGTGCAAGGAGTTTCTGTTAACGAATGTGGGTGCGATCGAAGATAAACATGCGGTGGTAGGTAAGGCGGGCAAATCGCCCAAAGATCCTCATGACGGAGACAACAAAAACAATAAGAATGTTGGTGGCAAAGACGACAATAATGATAAGAAGGGTACAGAAAACAACAATAAAAAAAATACTGACGGCAAAGTAAATAACAAGAAGAAGAAGGGAGATCAAGGCAACAATAAAAAGAACAAGGGTGATTAAAAGGAAAACGTAAAAGCGACTGCTAAATTTTTTCTGATTGCTGGGGAAGGGCATTCTAATTAACCTTGATTCATGTTATTTATTAATTTGTCGGTTGTAAATCGATTAGTGTTTTACTGCGGTTGATATTTGATCTTTCTGCACAAGTTTTCTCGACCAGGAAAACTCCAACCAAAAGCAGCATCTGAAATTTTTCATTTGCATTGTGGGTCAAACCATAAAAGTAGTATTTCTCATTCATGATTGAAATGTTCTAATTATTATCTATCCACTAACCATGATAAACTCTACTGTTTATATTTTGCAGCATCACCACATCCAGCCTCTGCAATAACAACAAAAAGTCATTTTTTTTTTTTTTTTTTCAACACCATAACAGTAGCCAGAGCAAGGCCGACCACTTGACATCAACAATGCCAGAAATGAAGCCAGTTGGAAAATGATATAAAGCGCTTGATTGTCACATTTGTTCTCGGCATCATTTCAAACCACAAGAAGTGACACAATGCTTTGCAAATCACAGGTAGTCTCTTGAATAGATATCAACAAATGACATGGAATTGAACAGGGCATTAGATTTTTCTCTAGATGCACAAGTAAATACCATTGTTTGGTATTATTCAAGTGTCACCATACCCTTTGTTTGGAAACATCATCATGAAAAGTGTTGTTTGCTACAATATGGAAATTTGAGAAGGTTTGTTGTCTCACTTTGTGTTGACTTGAATGATTTCAACTTGTTATATCTGCATGACAGAAGTAAAGACCAACCAGGGTTTGAATAAAAGAAAAACATATTATAGCTCAAAACAAGAGAGTGCAACATGATTCAAAGATTTTAAGTAGTATCAAGAATGATTCTCCATTTCTCTGAGAATAATGGAACAATCATAAACACTGAATAATTTCCATTTCCCTGTCTGTGCAAAGTATGATGAAAATCATCACTCACTAAAGTTTACAAGATAATGGCAATAGATGATGGCAACCAGGCCTCATCAAGACTTGCAAAATGGGGTTGAGTGGGAAAGGATAGGATGCACAAGTAGTATCTACAATGGCTAGAAGATAATGGAATGGCAAAGGTTTTTTAGCAATTCTTCTGTTTCAGTCTTGGATGAAAAAACTGTTCTGTGATAGTTAACTATCACAGATAATAATGGTGATAGTGAACTTTCACAGATCATAGCAATAGTAAAATATGGAAGATAAAAATAATACAGTAGTTAATTGTCTTATCTTTATAACATGATAGTCTCCATTATCTAAATTTATATACATATCTGATTTAATTAGACTGAAAGAATTTTCCTTTAAGTAAAAATAATGTAATCTGGAATATTTATGTACTCTTCTGAATAGATATAACATGTATATGTTCAAATAAGTATTTTTTATTTTTTCTGCTACTACTTGTCACAAGAAAGTATCCACTGGATTGTTATTGTCAATTCAAATCTATGATGATGCCCTTTTCTCAAGGAAGGTTGCTCAATTTAGAGGAGGAAACCTTATCATTCAGTGCTTTATTTACTTCAGAGATTACTCTGTGTAGCAGTCAATAGCTGATCTGTTTTCAATATTGAGGCAATGATATTTTATTTCTCCATCTTGAAATATCATGGGGACAAGGATTCCACAAGTTTGCAGAGTTGATAAAGGTTCCACATCTTTCCAATTCTAATCATCTATTACATTCCATATTGTAATAACAATCTTTCCTACAAAGACAATTAAATGTTTGCCCATGCAATTTGACAAGTAGTATTGCACCAGATTGTGCCCATACCCCCCACCGGTTCCACTGACTTATTGTTTTTAAGGTTTTTTTCAGAGGAAAATGCATTTTGACCACAAAATTCCACATTGTTTTGCTATCACTGAACTAAACATCCACCCAAAGGAACCCTATTTCAGTGATCACTGAGTTGAATTTCTGGATTTGTTCTTCCACAAGGAATGCAAGCAACTTGGAAAACTTTTATTCAATAGGTGGTTTAATTACTAAAGCCATCTGAGTCAGCTGAATTGTTTCAGTGGACCTAACTGTCTTTGCACGTGATTGGAAGCTTGTTCTGATTTATATGCTTACAGTGCACTCTTGGGACCAAGAATATTCAAGAGGTGATTAGAGAGGGATAAACAACACTCAAAGGATAACTTTTCTTTTTCAGTGTGTTTAGTTGAGTCTACTTCAGTGAAAGGTTTCTAATAAGTGACTGTATCATGGTTGAGGTATTTGAAGATAAAGATGCAGCATAAGATT
>JALLPE010002030.1:0-10364 GCA_036940025.1 Conticribra weissflogii
TATCACCAATAATAACTGTGATAGTTAATTATCACAAATAATAACAGTGACAGTTCCTCAGTTGTGTATGTATGAATAACTACAAAATTAATTGCTAAAAAATCAATACCATTCAATTTTCTTCCAGGGTCAGCAAAACAAGTCATAGTTGACCTTACTGCATTTGCATGTGATTAAAACTGTTCTGGATCATCTCCTCCCTTCAGGGTCCTTTTCTTTCGCTATGTATAGAAATAGATAACAAGAAATAACTAAAAAAGTATATTATTGTGAAAAATAGTAATTGATAAGAATTGTATCAGCCTGTGTTACCATGACCAGAGGTCATGGGAAGCACAGAGAGAACAAGTTGACAAATTTGGCCTGGATGCTCTGGTTGGATCCTTTGGTTTGGCTTGGCTTGACTTCTTTTGTTGGTTAAGCTTGTCTGAATTTAATTTATTGGCTAGTCTTGGTTTCTTGGCAAGGGTTGGATTTTTGTCTGGGCTTTAGCCATTGTAACAATGGTCAGGGGTTGTGGGAAGCACAGAAAGGACGATTGGCCAAGTCGGTGTGGATTCTCTGTTAGGTCTATCTGGCTTGGCTTGGCTTCTTTTGTTTGTTCAGCTTGCCTGAGCATGTCTTTTTGGCTGGACTTGACTTTTTGACAAGGATTGCACTTTTTCCTGGGCTTTAGCCTTTGTTGCCATGTTTGGGGGTCATGGAAATCACAGAGATGACAATTGGACAAAGTTGGGTTGAATTTAATTTGTTTTTTGTTTAGCTCCACTAGTTAGGAGCTGCTGTTTTGCTCCCTGGTGTTGGCTCCTTACTATTGGATTAGATTGGAATGGTTTTTCTGGCTTGACTCTTCTGGCTTGGCTTATCATGGCTGATATGCTTGTTTGGATATTCTGGCATAGCCTGGTGTTTAGTTTTGTCATGGGTTTGGCCATACTGTCATGAGATTGACCATATTTTTGTTGTAAAATTGTGTTTGATGGAGTCGCTTGTATGAATCTCTTCCTCTTCATCAAAGGAGGGGATGGGCACATTAACTATGAATCACAAGTTTTCAAATATAATGATGCTATACTTTTCATTTTTGTTGAAAATTCCCTCTTGGATTTGGGCACTCGATTCTTAATGACTAAATACTTGATTTGATCACATCATGATAATTCAAACTTTTTTGAATGCATCAGCATGTATAATGAGCAACCTTATTGCATTTGGAAATGCTATCAGACTATGTCATTGGCTGCAGTGTTCTATATAATTACATATTTGATTCAACTATCAGCTGCCAATGCTACAATTGAGGGTCAAATCAATGCAAATAAGACTGCAGAGAGGATTGAATCCAGGAAATTAATATTCACAATGGAATTACTAAAAATTAGGGATGTTATGACAATCAATACAAATGGAAATAGCTTTTTTGACAAATCTGGCTCATCTGATTGATTGGGGAGTTATTTTTGGGAGTTTCATGATTTGCCATAGAATCTAAAAGACAATGGCTTTGTTACTCCCAAAATTGATCATGAATTTAATGATTTCAATATTTTCAACATTTCAAACCACAGGTAACACCATAATTAATAGAGAGCTTACTGATATTAGTTTATTTATTTGTTGTAAATACAAATTCAAGTTTTGATGCAAAATCCTCTGAAAATGAGTACCATATCAGATATTTTAGTGTTTGAATTGCTGCTTCATGAGTTTGGCCATATCTTGGTAGAAAAATTGAGGTCAAATATGCCATTTGTATTCATTACCTCAACTGTCATCATTAGAGAGGATGCTACTTCTGTTATGTCATGTGCCATATTTTGGCAAAAAATGAAATGGAATGCGCAACTTGGGTGAATCTGTTTAAAGCTAATGGGAGGAGGGATGTGGGTAGTTTTGGCTTGTTTTGAAGAGGTTTGGCTGATGAATATGATGATGAACAGTTGGTATGGGAATTTTATTTTGTCTATTTTGTTGTGTAGTGAGATTTGACACATCTTGGCCAAAAATTGATTGAGAGGATTGTCCCAGAATTGGACTGTGGTAAGAGTATTACTATTTGTTGATTTTGTTTATTCTCATTTTGTCATGAGATTGGCCAAGTCTTGACCAAAACACTGAGTTGGAATGTGTTAGTTGTATGCTTCTCTGTTCTCTTCCTCTTTTATAGCAGGACAGGATATGTTACTTATTACTTGCTTGAATAGATTATGCTCAGGAATTGGTTGTAGTAAGATTATGACTGATTGTTGACTTTGCTTTTGTTGTGTCATGCAATTGATTGTATTTTGCCAAAAATTGATTTTATAGGTACCAATTTTATGATTCTCTTTAATTTTCATTAGGGGAGGAGATGCCAGTGGCTTTGGTTCATTTTGATCTTGATTGGCCAAGGAATCGGCTCTGGTAAAACTGTGGCAAAAAGTTGATTTTGTTTATTGTTGTTGTATCACGAGATTGACTATACCTTGGTAACAAGATTGAGTTTGAATGAACTGCTTCTATTATTGTTGTGTATATGATCAGGCAACTTTTTAAGATGCTTCAAAGTTACCTGTATGACTTATCGGCTACGAAATCCCTTGAGCTGATGTGTGCCTCATCATCTACTTCATGTCTTGTGTTGTGCCACAACACGACCTAAAATTATGTGATCCTGAAAAGTTTGCAGAAAGATACATCATTCTTTTGCATTGCAACAGACAATAGCCACTTTAGGGGATTCATTTGGTAACAAAGGTGAGAGAATGATTCATTTCAGATGTAGAATGTCATGTTAGGTGGTCTTGGTTGTTGCCTCCTATATTTGAGAAAGTGGAAAGTTAACACAAATTTTCAACAGAAAAATGCTGCCATTGCAACAAAAAGGTCACCAAGAAAAATCTATCATTGTCACCATGAAAGAAAATATATGATGAATATGCATCAATTAAAATGAAATGACAAGTAAACCACAGCACTCCAACTGTGATAGTGAACTATCAGAGTTATAATTGGTGATAGTTAACTACACAATTTGTTAATGGTGAAAGTTCATTCAGTCATGGATGCTCTCAAAAATTGTTATACATGATTGATAAAAATATATGCCAATCCATTATCTTCTAAGTGTTGTTGATGACTCATTCAATTGTTGATAAAGAATTTTTCGAAGATTTTTATTGGTGAAATAAAATAATAAAAATCATAGATGTTATCAGTTGTAAAAGTTTGAACCAAATACAGAATAAAAACATCTACGAAGACTCTAATTTACTTTTTTGTTGATGTTTTGATAAAATGCTTCGTCAATGCCAACAAAATCAATAATATTAATAGACGCTCAATACCCTCTAGTAGGGTTTTTTGTGCCGGCATTAGGGCCAACATCTTGATTTACCCCTATGGCTGATTTGAGAGTTGCACCACCAAGGTTTCCTGCACGATTGCCACTAAGAGCTCTTGCCAGAGGCTTCTTTCCAATATTTTTCCTCTTCCTATTCATCGCTTCATTCCTCTTCTTTATTTCTGCCATGCGTTTCCTATACGATCCTTCCTTCGTCGGATCTGATTCCTCATAAAATTGCCCCAGAAGTAGGCATAAAACAAAGCTGAAAATTCCGAGAATGAGCATTATGAGGCCTTGCCATGCAACAGGTCTAGATTCTCGCAAGATAAAGTTGGTGCGCCGACCTTTGGTATATGCGTTGATTTTAGCCACTGCCGTGCGTGGAAGTCTCCGTGTTTGACCGATGTTGAAATCTCGAGGGTGGATGATGTATTCTGTGTTAGAAAAAACTGTCTCCTCTTTCTCGTTAATACGACGGGAATTTTGTCGTGATTCGGACCCATCTTGGATCGCAAAAGGGGCGAGAAGTGATGACAACGAGTTCGGATCATTTTCCATAAATTTGTGCTGCGCTTGCATTTGTCTTTGCATTTTTTTTGAAGGGCTCTCGTCATAATCTTCATTTTCGGAGAGATTTGCGGCAGGAAGGGGATCGCGAAGGACAATTACGTAGGAGTCGTAAAATCCGTCATCATCAGGCCCCCCGCTTCTGTAGCTTGGTTTTTGTTTTTTCTTTTTCTTATCGTGTTTCTTCCAGGGTTTGGTTGGTCTTTTGGAGGCGGTTGTTGATTCATCCTCGCCTTCATCCTTTTGCTGACTGCTGTAAGTGGGGGAATTGGAACCATAGTTGGCAGTGATGCGCTGAGTTATCGGATCCCATTTTATGTTATCTGCGCGGACGAGTTGCTCACGATCGATATCTATTTTGGACTTTCTTTTCAAGCTCTGTTTTCGCGATGGGACTATTTTGTTTCTTGGAAGAAAGTCATACGGTGGTTGAATGGTGATAGTGCATTTAGTTGCTTTACAGTCAAGGATGATTGAAGCTGGATGCGTTCGGGCTCATAATTAGGCATCATCAACAATATTTATTGAAACCATGCCAAATGGAGTCAAAGGGCAAAAATTAGAAGCCCAAAGGTGTATTACTCACCACTTTTCCTTCTAATCCAAGTCCATCCGCCCCACATAAATAATGAACTAACGAACAACCAACCATAGGTCCACTTGGTGAAAACGCTCGCCGTCCGCACAGCTTTGACAATTGGAGCTTCCATTTTGATTGATTTACCAGAACCATCTGGAACACTAGTTTGGTTGCTGGTAAAGGTGGGGAGATCCCCCCCTCCTCCCCTTCTTCGTAGCATGACGAGTGGAGTTTTTTTACAGAGACACGGGGGTGTTATTTTTTACAATTTGCAACGTGCAACGGCAAATGTTCCTCGTTGGATGGTTATGGTATCTCTGGAAGTAGCCGTGATCTGCCGCCTATAATAACTGGCACACACCCAGACCCACCATCATGTCTTCTACAATATGTGCGGTTTTTCTGACAACATAAACAGATTGTTGAGAGTTGAGATATTGTTTGTGTTCGGTTGATAATTATTGTTTGAAACAGTTTTTTCATTTTCCATTTTCTTGATAAAATCCGGATTTTGTCTTAAAAAAGCTAGTATTACAGATCACCAAAAAGATATGGAAGTTAGACTTGTCCCTGGGAACTTTGGAACGTGTTTGAAAATAAATGATGAGAACAACTCAGAATATTCCTCAGCAATATTTTTTGTTTTGTGGAGGGGGCGGAGGCCCCACCTCAGTCTCTTCTTCTAGTAGCATCATGTTGTATCCACGAAGGTTTATATGATGCCAATAATTGCGATATGAAGTACTGTACTTAGTAAGGTATGGTAGTAGCTGCGCACGTATGACTGGATCTGGTAGAAAGCGTGGCAAAAAAGAGTTCTACAATATTCTCGAGAACGAAAACTTTTACTCAAAAATTATGTTTGAATATCCAGGTAGGTAACTTTTTATTTTGCAGTTTTTCATATATGTTTTTCTCTTTCATCACTATGAAGAGTTCTCCTAAAAAAACAGGGAAAGTCAAATTTACCTTTACAATGTTGATTTTGATTTAAGAATGACGAATACATTATCTTTTTTATCCTGGTTTTGTCTTCTCGGAGGTATGAGTCCTCGATCGCGTATGAAGTACCTCTCGTATCAGTACCATAAAAACAATCGGTACAAAATTGGTTTGTACATGTTACTAAAAAGCATAAGAACAAATAATGCATGAGACAAAAAGTATTACCTTGTGTATGATGCTGTGCAGACCTTTGTCATTTTTGTCTCTCTTTTCCTCAAATTACACAAAACATAATAAGAAAATTTAATCGAAGAGAATCGATAGATTCCTTTAGATCGTCAATTCCGTCAAAATACAAAACATTGCGACCACGGAAAGTGTCATAATATCTTCTGAGCGGTTTGACCACACTCTCGAACACTTGACCACATTCTTTATCGCAGGTGAGGGCAATCTTTCGAATCTTGTGAATGTTTGATAACATCATCCTCTTTGTACCGTCGGCGCAACTCTTAGATTCATCTTCCGAGTGGAGGTAATGCAACATTTTCTACACTGGACGTCTGGAACCCGCGAGTCTATTTCATTTCTTGAGTGGAATGGAATTGTGTATTGTAGTAATGATTCGCTTCCCTCGTGTCTTGGCGTTTGCATTTGCCGTGGGGTGCAGCTGTCAAGTCCAACGACCGTTCCTAATATTAAAATTTAACAATCAAACTGAAAGGAACAGTACGATAGTTCCGATACGTTAGAAAAAAATTGATTTTCTTGATTTGACCCAAAGATACAACGAAACAGTCTACAAATGTCATCACAATTTCATTCTGTTGATTTTCAAACTGTGTCTCATAGATGTAATATATCTCTTCACACAACTCGTTTTATTTAGGCTGGTATTGCATTGTATACTTGATTGTTTTGTTCGACCGAAGTGATTGAGTATTATAGTCTCATTGCAACTACAAGAGGAGATGATTACATCTCCATTAACCCATCATCAAGCTCCTCCATGCGATAGAAACCAAGAAGTTTTGCTCTCTGGAATACCCAAACCTTTGTTTCTTTTCCTCGTTCTCTTGTCCGCTGTGCCTCCAACAAAAAGTTTGCAATATACGCATTCTTTGTCATATGGAGGATGGAGGCGACCTTCGTTGCGAAACATTTCAAAACTGCCGTCGGCAATTCCACAACAATGTCAAGATGATGTACATATATTAAACCATTCCTCCGAGGAAGATTCTTTTCATGGCAGCCCTTCGGCGCTCTCAACTTCTCCGCTCTTTTCCGCGACGCCTTCCAAACCGCGTCGTCGTCGCGTGACGTCAGGTAAAAGGTTTTACATGCATAGAATCGAACGATCGTCCCGATTGAACTACAAAGATTACGATGACGATCTCATTGGTGCGCTTGAGGAAAAAGCACGTCTTCGGTCAAGTCTCTTATCTTCTCTAGGAAATTTGGCTCGCAATCAGCGTCAGCCTAAACAGCATAACGCCAATTCTGTTGATGTTTATGAGAAAAAAAATGGAGAAGCTGCGAGTGAATCGCAGATGGATCAACCCCATTTTGCACTCACTGAGGAGGATGCAAACATTTCGGTAGTTCAACCACCCTCGAAGCTATTGGGCTTTGCGAAGAGAAACAAACAAAAATCGAAGAACTCAGCCTCGTCTCCAACCATTGTTACCAATGTTCACGAATTGAGAACGGCCGTTCTCGATGACGGTGTGGAATTACGCGATGTTGAATTGAAATACATCGTTCCTCCTTCGCTGCGATCATCCACCAAGTCGGCTGATATCACTGCTGACACGGCAGCAAGTCAGAGTGGCATCTTGAGAGTGACCGAGAAGGTAAATTCGATGATGATGGACGAAGAGGAACGTCGAACTCATGATATCCTTAAGGAAGTCGCCGAGGAGATAAACCCACCGGCACAAGTAATTAGTACTGGCAAAGATTTCTTTGATAGTGAATGGCAAATGATTGGAAATGTGCTGGCTGAAGACCAACCCGAGAATGCAAACGAACGAGGAGAGTCCCTCTTCTCTCATGAAGTTCTTAACCTTCTTCATCAACGGTATCATTCTCATTCCACACCGTCTTCTCGTGCATCGAATGACACCTCCAAGCTCGCTCTATCCATCGAAGGCGGCGGTATGCGGGGGGCAGTCAGCGGAGGTATGGCTGCTGCCATTTGCTGTCTTGGTCTATGTGATGCGTTCGACGCGATTTACGGAAGCTCGGCTGGAAGCATCATCGGCAGCTATTTCGTCAGTCGACAACTTTACTTAGATGTTTACACAGACGTTATTCCCGCGGGTAAGACTCTGTTTGTGAGAAAAGGAAAAATCATCGGTGATATTTTCCGGAACTTATTCAACGTAGCCAAGGGACCTTTGCTTGAGCGCTTCCGAAGCCCCAGCAGCAGCGATATCACATATCCGCCACCAACACGTGTGGGCGGACTCAATATCTCCTTCGTACTGGATAGCATCATGTGCCCTCAAAACGGTTTGAGACCGCTTGACCTGGAATCTTTTTCACATAATGATGAAATTCAACCTTTGCGAATTGTTAGTTCAGCGGTAGAGATGGATACGGGACGATTGAAAACTGTGTGCTTTGGATCGAGAGAAGGACATTTCCGAGATTCGTTTGCTAATCATGCTATCAATGCAACCGAGAGCGAGTTACTCGCTTCGTCGCAGCATCTTTACCCTGTCATTCAATCTGCAGAAGCAGATGAAAATGGGCATCGTCGTGGATTGTGGGCATGCTTAGCAGCGAGTATGACTGTTCCCGGTGCTGCTGGTTCTCCTTGGCAAATGAATCTCCCTTCGAGTACCAATGGAGACCTTACTCCTCATCTTTGTTACGGTAAGGTCGCAACTTTCTATCTCATCAAATTCTTGTGAGGTTTTCGTTCTTACGATCTTCCACATTTTTTCCACATAAAAGATGCGTTTTGCTACGAGCCAGTTCCATTCCGTTCAGCGGTAGAAGAAGGTGCAACTCACGTTCTCGCATTGCGTTCGCGACCCGCTGGATTCCAACCGAAAACGAAGCCAACTCTCTATGAGCGCGCTGTTGCACCCCTTTACTTCCGATCTCATGGCGTTAACACGGTCGCTGAGTTCTTCGAGAGAGGCGGACAACAGTATCTTTACGCTGAAGACGTGCTAACCCTCGATGAAGGACTGGATTCTGATGGACCCATCAAAATCCCTCCAGCTAGTGTGTTGTATGCATCACCAGATATTGATGATGACGATGCATCAACTGTTGAGAAGAAAAATCGTAGTAATTGGAAAGAAGCCCATCTGCTCCCGATTACCGTTGCAGCAGATGTACCAGAGCTCTCGACACTTTCTCAGGATAGGGAAGACATCCTTGCAGGAATGCGTTCTGGTTTTGCAGCCGCCTTCGACGTTCTCGCTCCCGTGGTAGGAATTAAAACTGTTCCAGGATCTTTGGACGGCAAAAAAGTTGCTGAATTGGTGTTTTCCGAGGTGAACGGGTCAGTGTCAGATGAGTCGGTATTGTATAATCAGTTTGAACTCCCCGGAGAAAAGCTAGGCAAGGCAGGGGAGATTGCACGACGGGGTTTTGATTCAACATCCCAGTCAGGCTGTGGTGTTATTCCCGTCACTGATGACTGTTCTTCGCCAACGAAAGGCCAAAAGAAAAGGCTTCTAACCTGGTTATCGCCCAGGGCACTCTTTAGACGAAATCGTCAAATTGACACCGTAGAGGACAACGTCAAGCATCTACCTTCGTCATTGCCATCGGGTCATATCAGCTATCCTGTGAAAGAAGCTGCGTTCCTCCTCTCTGCATTACCTGGTCTGAAACTTGGTAGCCTCCCCATGGTCGCTGAAAGACTTCAAAATCACTTGGGAAATGATTTATTAAATGGTTGACAAGAGGACTTCTTAACTGTACATACTGCACTTTACCTGAATCGATTATCTGTCAT
The DNA here is from genome assembly GCA_036940025.1 of Conticribra weissflogii. Taxonomy (NCBI): domain Eukaryota; phylum Bacillariophyta; class Thalassiosirophyceae; order Thalassiosirales; family Thalassiosiraceae; genus Conticribra; species Conticribra weissflogii. Next base: position 9,397 of record JALLPE010002030.1, read on the forward strand.
CATCAGCTTTGTTGCTAGTGTCTATGCCTCCGACATATCACATACATGGATCACTTTAGGTAGAATAAAAACTTATTCTAAAATAATGTCGTTGAAACTGAATACATGAGACTTAAGATATCATGTTTCCACAGATTTTGCTATCATTTACCGGCTTCCTTCATTTCGTTGGTAGCAAGCGACATTTTTACGAAGTCAATTGAAATTTAAAACTCTACTGAATTTTCCACACATTGCTCTTTCCTTAAAAGGAAAGCATCCCCATCCTGACAATGATATAATAATAACCATCACCATAACTACAACGAATGAGCATTTATATTTATATTTAATATTTTATGTCTATCTTCAGTATGACTGAATCAACCATCGCATTTAAGAAGTGCGATAGTTTCACTACCCCACTTTAGAAGTGCGATGTTGTAGTTTAACTGTCACTCAAATATTGCAGCGAGTATAACATGTATTATACATGACAACCTATCACTGTCACCAAATAATTTTGATAGCTTGGCAATCATAACTCTTTCATAATATCATCAATATGATACAATACTTGGTACAATATGACAAAGCCTACTTTTCAGTACATTGACTGAAGTGATTACTATCATGGAATTGTATGTTTCCAAGGTTCCCATGGTCAAGGAGGTGGAGAGGATAATTATGGAAACAAAGACATAAAGGTTCAGGGGTAATCAGGAAATGCAGAAATGTCTGTGATTTTCTACATTTTTCCAAACATTACCTGCTTACATACCAAAAATGGATGACAGAACAATAAAAATATCATTCAATGATCAGGGTCATTGTCACTTTGATGAATAAATGGAGGAAAGTGAAGAAATGAGAGATAAAAAAGTGACTCTAATTGAAGCTTGATTCTCTGTTGAAATAAAGTACCATACACATTGAAAATGGAAAAACCAACAATGCTTGCAGCAACACATTTATTGAGACAATCAAAC
>JALLPE010002031.1:0-10356 GCA_036940025.1 Conticribra weissflogii
ATCTAATATGATGGCGCCAATGACCATTCTCTGACCCGCAACTTGACCCAACCCTAATGCTTGCATCTGTTCCAATTCCAGCTCCGTCATCGCTTGTGTCTGGATATCTCAAACATCCTTTCAGCGCTCAATCTGTCGCCTCTGCAAATCCATCACGAACCAATTTGTTTCTTCCAAACCCAAGTCGCTCTTTGCCCCGCGTTTTTCCCAATCCATTTTGACTTATTCTTTCCAAGTCACTGAATCAATCCAGCCATTGGAATACGCAAGGTTGGTTAACCAAAAAATGCAACAATGCTCTACGACCACACCATCTCATCATCAAAATATCAACTATTTGAGAATCCAACATGACGACAATCAACCTTTCTACAATTTACAATTTGCATCATCCCATTATTTCCGAGGTTACTTGTCGGCAAGAGAGGAGTCGTCAACATTTTTTCTCACTTCCAAAAGCATGTCATCACAACCAAACAATCAACGCATGACAATTCACCAACACGAACGTGTGTTATCTCTTCATTCCTGTCTGCATCATCTTACAATTTGCAGGCGGAATGAAGCACGAAGTCCATTTTGCTCGAAGAGCCCCTCCATTGGACAATTTGCTTTTTGCCCCCCCTGTTCCCTAATCCATGGCGGTGTCATATTTCCAAGTCATCATTTCAATCTAGCCATCGGAAAATACAAGGGGGCTCCAATCAATACCATGAACTGGCATCTGTCACCAAGAGAGGAGTCATCAAAATCTTTTCTCGTTTCAAAGTGTACCAAAGAAGAGCATGTGATCTCTTCATATTTGCGTCATCGTACAATCTGCCTGCGGAGTGAAGGAAGAAGTCGGCTCATCATTTCCAAGTTGTCATACCCATGACTATCCAACCCAGCGGAGATGTCAGAATTAATATTTACTCACAATCTCCAATCCATCGTGTCTTCTGCTATATTTGTTGAAAAAAAAAGAAAACCGGAAACTCATTCATATTCCCACAATTTACCACACTGTCTCCAGAAGTATAGCATTACTTCCCACTTGTCAATCGTAATTCTACCATGAAGAGTTGACCTCCCATTGATTTGAAAATATATTCCTGCATGTGCCCCGGAAACAAAAGTTTTATCGAGACAATTTGTCACCTTTATTTGCTAAAATATGGTGCTATTTTGATGCACCAATCCTAAACTAGAAGTAAAAAAATGTACTAAAGATTGAAATTACCCAATTATAATTGCGATTTTCATTTGTCATTGCCTTTATATGAACAGGTCTTGTCAACCGTACTCTATAATCTGTCATAGTGCAGTCTAAAACTAATAAAATCAAATAATCAGATTTCATCTAGTATGCTGGGTAGATGATCTTGGAAGTCAATGTAAAAGGGCAAGATATGGTGATTATACAATTCCACCTCTTTCAGTCCTCAATGACTGTGGGATGTCTTGTATTATGCATAATAAATAACTGTGTTGGCTCCATCCATGATATGTATAAAAAACAGAAAAATGTCACTTCAAAATGAATTCTACCAAGAATGTGCTGTTCATTTTTATAAATAATAATTGGTGACTAGAATATGTCATGAAAATTCACTCAAAAAGTTTGCAAAAGTACATTAGGAATAATTCTTATGTTCTCATTTTTTAAAACCACCAATATTCAACTGTCAACTTGCAGTATTGTAACTCTATTGACTTCTGTGTTGTTGAAATGAATCAGCAATACCATTGCATGATGACATTGTAGATGCAAATGGTTTTGAATGTTTAATAGACTATGAGGATGACTTTGGCAGGGAGAAAAACACAGTTGTGAGGAGAAGGTAAAAATTGTTACTATGGTAGTGGGTCCAGTCACAGCTGTCAGCTGTCAAGAAAGTTATAGCCATATGCAGCCATGCCAGTACAAACCTTCATTTGTGATCATCGTCTTGTGCATAGATACTTGCAAGCAGGGCTTTGATGCAGCTGATGTTATCATCTTCCTCCATCAATTATTCTTGAAAACTGCCTTGGCAATGTTTGCTTGCTCTGTGGTTGTTACTGCCTATCTTGCAATCTTGCAGTTTTTGTATGGTGAAGGCCATGTGGTGTTTGCACCAATGCCAAGCTTTGATTCCCACTTTCTTGCTTGTTGTGTTGCAATCTATAGAAGGAACTTCTTTCCATGCCTCCATTTTGCTTTCCCAGTCTTTCTGCAATTTGGTCTTGGCCCATGGGTTTTTCTTGTTGGAGGCAGCATTTAGTCTTTTAATGATTTGAAGAGTAGTAGTGTCTTTCATTCCCTCCAATTATGCCTCCTCCTGTTCCAGGGATTTGGTTCCCAATTTTCTGAGGGACACAATTGAGTCAAATTTGGAATTTGGCTTTGCCCAATGCTAGAGATGTTCAAATTTTCATTTCTCAATTCACCAACTTGATCCATTTGATTGTCATAAAGGTTTTTTAGACACTGATGGAAATCAGTGTCTGAAATGACAATGTAGCTATTGAAAAGCATGGGGAGGATGCCATCAATAGTTTGACCATGGGCACAGAGTTGAGTGTATTTTTGACTAACATAAGTATGGATTTTTATGATATTCAAATCATCACAAACTGAAAAGCTTATGTGCTCATGCAAATTTGCCCTTAATTGCACTTCAGTTGTATTGAAATCTAAAAGTCTTTTACAAGAGAGGAGCTGCAAATTTGTTGAACCCATTGTCTTCAATCTTGTAATAGTTGCCATAAGAAAGGACCTTGGTCTTGGCTTCATCAGCAAGTGAGTTATGAAGCACCACATTTGTTCATTGATTTGGGCTGATCTCTGCTGACCCCTCTTGTCAGATTCCTTTATAATTTCCTTGTAGGAGTTCTTACTGTACATCAAGATCAGGTCAATGAAGTGATCATCTCATGCTTTGAGTACCTTTGTTCTAATCCATGGAACTGACCTTGTTTGCCAAATACTTCTCAAAACTCACAACTTATTCCACTTTCAGGTAAAAAGGGATAGGAAGAGGCTCTATTCCAGCATTGTATATTACTAGTCAGTTCTTTGTGCTGAAGTTGATGAGTTCATTGCCAGCTGCAGGACCCATGATGAGCCCAAACCTTGCTGCTCTTACTTTTGTGCATCTTGTGCTGCTGGAGATAGTTGTTAAGTTGATCATTGGCAAGGTAAGTTACAGCAGTTGCCAAGTTGGTGACCAAGGGGGTGACTTGGGCAGTCCTCTTGGCAAGTTCCTTCTTGATTGGTGGATTTTCTGCCATTGTTTGCTACCTACTTTGTTATGATTGAGTTGGGCCATGACTTTTTTCAGTCTTATGGCAGTGATGCTGATAATTACAATCAACTTGGTGTGGTGACTGGGTGACAAGTGCATAATACACAGCAATTCACAATTCAGACAGTTAGTGATACTGCAGTTGATCAAGTCAATGGGATGCAAAGAATTGGGTTGTCAGTACACACCTAATCAAGGAACACTTTTGCCAAATTTGTGGCATGGATTATGCCTAATGATCATACCTATTGAGGGAGGATGCAATCTCTAATGACAACCTACCCTCAGGTGCAAGGTCAAAACCCAAAGCAAGTTGATAATATATTTTTTCCCCATTTCAGGCCTGCTGAACTGGATACTGCTCCCAGAAAAGCAACTCCTACCTGTTTAATCCCCTGCAGTGATCCAGGACAATATATTATGATTCCTCAAGTTGAAACAGATTTTCAATAGGACTGAAACCCAAGTTTGATATAAACTCACACTTTTGGGTGGCCAGGAGGAAGCTATACAAGAATTTCCTTGGGAAGAGGGCCAGAAAGGTATTACCTTTGTCAACCACCACAAGACTACCTATCATGCTTTAGTTGGAATTGTTGTATGTCACTGTAGCGAGCTGGATGGCGACAATGTCAATGACATGCAACATTTCGTGACATGTTGGTGACATGACAGATGATATCAACATTCTTTTTTGTTGCGTCACAACACACGTCAAAAACAGACAACAAAATACGTTACCTAGTAGTGTACTAGATGACACGTGACAACTCATGACATGTCACTCCCGCGACTCATTCAGTCACAAGATTTGTGTGTCACCCATGTTGGCCAAAAATTGGTAATAAATGATATGTTGTCACGTCATGTCAACAACAATTCCAACTACTTATCATGCCATATTAGCGCCAGACTTCAAGAGGGATGCATTATAGTCATTATTTTCTGACACCAGAATTTTTTGTCTATTTTGGCTCACTATATTTCCATGCAGCATAGTTTTTTCACCACTTTCACACAAAGTAATTATTTGACTCACTATCCCAGTTATAAAAAATACTCCTCCTTGCTGAAAACCAATAAAGGGATTAGTATTTACTCACTATTGTTACCAAAATTAAGATTATTACTTTTGCAAAACTAAAAGATAAGAGACTTTATTCACTCACTGTTTTGAATATAGTGTTGTCATATTTAATAAGTCTATGTTGACACTATAGTGGAGTAGAAATTAGATTTTCATACATAATTTTCGAATCCTTAGTTGGAAATGTTGGTGACATGTTGGTGACACATCAATGACAGACCCAAATGTCATTTTTTTTTAAGATCATGTGTTGTAGACATGTAGAATATTTTTCAGAGTCTTCTGTTGGAGGCTTGTCATGGTTACTGATTGTTAATGAAGACTCAACCTACCTTGCACACAAAAATCTTCAAAAATACCTTCAATCAGGGAGTAGTAACAAAGTTGTTATGTGATTGTATTTTTGTGTTTTAGTTTTCAATAATTCTTAGGGTCAATCTCTGAAATGCATTCACCCACCATCCTCCAAGCAAAAGAGGTCCACCAAAATCACCATCAACACCAAACCCCCCTACCCCAACAAACCCTTCTCCCCTGTCTAAATGACTGCCTCCTCATTGAGCTCCAAGAGTCCATCCAAATCCAAAAGTACAGATCCACTTCCTCCCCTGCCCCTTCCCAATGTTGAGGCAACTACCTCCAGCACTGCTGCTACTCCACTGCCCCAAACCCCCAAAGAATACAAGGGCTCCTTCCATAAAGCCCACAACCTTAACAACATCACTTTCCTTGTCTGTCTTTGCATCGCTGCCTTCATGTGGGTTTGTACCATAATCTTCTGGGTCTTTATCACCTACCGTGGTATTGGATACCAACAGAGTAGGGACTTAAAATACCCCAAAAAGTGTTTGAAGTTTGAATACTAAATTCCTAGAACTAACTAGAACTAAATCATAATTTTAGGAAACAAATAGTCTAAACAACAATCAACTAGTTAATCCCATTAAAGCTCTGGGAGTGTCTAACATACACCAAAGTATGTCAATGGACTTCTGGAGATAACAAAACAAAAGCTAATCATGGAGCAGTGTGGTCAGCAGTTGCTTCTAGTGAGAAACAAAATTTGAATTTGATTGTGGCAAGCAAATCAAAATCATTCAAATCTTTTCAAATTGAGCGTAGCAAATCCAAATCAAATTAGGAAAGACAACAACCAACCAATAAGATGAACAACCAAGATAACAATGAAAATGCAAGAGTTAAATGCTCCAGGCAAGAACCAGGATGAAAACAAAGAAAACATGACAATTCAAGGAAAGAACTTGGTCAACACAATTGTACAAGAATTCCAGCACTTCATGTGGACTCAAAGAATACCAACACTAACCAATGCAGTAAGACAACAGCCATTCAAACTATTGGCAAACATGCAACCACCAGAAGTAAGCATTCCAGCTTGGTTGAATGATGTAAACAATGTCAGTCCAATCACAAATTATGATACCTTAGCTGTACATGTTGCATTTTGCAACACCAGGTAACTGGCCAGTTCAACTTGCAACACATGACAAGTCATTGACTTATTGTAAATTTTGTGGCAACAAGCCAAAAATGCTGTTGTTTTGACATAGATGATGTCATGATAAAACGACATTTCACAAAAGATTTCAAAAATGTTGTTTGATTAGTTAAAACTACTAGTAAAATAAATTAAAAAATATATACATCCCTTTACACACTATCATATACTTGTTGTATGGGATAACACAAAAGAAGCTAGTTTTTTTGCATTTAGCACCAAAACATGGCTTCAAACCCTAACCAACCCCATATGATCCTGAAAGCTGAAATTCTATGTGTTGATTTGATATCAGGTAGCTCTGATATGTTGTAATTGGTAAAGAGTTACCATTACTCAAACTTTGGTGGGGGGGTCAGCAATCAAATTGAAAACAATTTGTGATTTGTATCACATTTTCTGTGCAGAACAAACAAATAAATTAGTAATTTTACATATAAATTTATGAGGTCTCATAAAATTATTTTTAATTATTTTTACAACTTTTCAATCCACTTGGCCATGGAACGCATTGTTAATAAATCAAGAAATAAAACCTAAACCAACAAACCACCACCCAAACCCTTTTGCCACATCTATAATGAAACTGTGTGCAAATTTGGTTTGGTTTCAATGGGTTGGGGAGAAGCTCTGCTTCATTTTGGACTGGGGTGTGGTAAGGAAACAGAGTAAGAAATTCCCCCATGGACCAATAAGTTTTGCTCATTCAGTGAGGCCAAAGTTGTCAAATTTGGCAACAATGTCAAACTAGGAGACCATTGAGTCACATCTGTTTTTGTCAATCAAGCAGACAATCATTCAAGATTACTTCCTGATGTTTAATTCCAAATAAGGAAAGATTATCAAGACCAGGGACATCCAATGGATCAATAAAATGTTTCCAGAAATGATACAATTTGATCCAAGTTTCCCAAAATCGAACTTTATCATGATCATGAAATTAACCATGAAACGCAGCAAAATCTCAATCTTGTTGCAACAATTTACCACAATTAATATCAAATTTTGTCAAGTAATGAAGACCACATGAAAGAAGTCAAATTAGCAACATTAGAAACAATTGGAAAAGGTTTTGGCCACACAAGTGAATTAATTTCAATCAAATTCAAAGGAACAATGGCTAGACCAGACAAAGGCAAATGGACAATATCGTTCAACATGAGCACAAACACATGGTAAAAGTTGACTTACTAAAAGGAGAGGATGCTAATCAAGTTGAGGCTGAAGAAAAGCAACCTATTACCTCTACTTGGACTGTGAAGAAAAAATCAGATGAAAGTTATAGGACATAACTAGTAGCAAGATGGTCCCTGCAAATTGAACGCCAAAATTACATTGCTTCTGCAAAATTATCTCCAGTAACAAGTGATACAGCTATTCAAATGGAACTTATTATTGTTCTAGACACAGGATATAATGCAAGAGTCATCAACATCAAGGATTCATTTCTTAAAGGAGAATTTGAGAACAATGAAGAAATATATGTGACAGTACCAGAGAGATTTGGCAAGTTCTATCCCAATGAGAACACATGGTTACATATCATGAAACCAATACATGGATTCAAACAAGCAGTAGTATACTAATACTGGAAAGCCAAAAGGGTTATACAAGCCAATAGACTCAAACAAGGTGATGCAGGCGACTGCCTATTCTTCCAATGGAGACCTGATGGAATTGTTGTAAGGGTAACTTGGGTAGATGACAATTTCGTTATCATACCACCTTCAATTGTGGAAGCAGAACTCAACATAATTCACTGTCATGTCAAATGCAATGATATCAGGAACTTAAGTGAATATTTTAGATGCAAGATCAAACAGAAACAGGACATGAAGTCCATCAAAGTTACATAATCAGTATCATTACAAAGCCTAGAGGACAGATTCAAACTTCTGACAGGTACACCACCCCAGACACCTGCAAAATCAGGTACAACTTAACCAAAGCATTAAGACAACAACACATTAATCAAAGAGATGTGCACTAAAGATTGAGCTGGATTTAGAAAACTTCAATGCCTACTATGAAATTTACAACCAGAGATCAGAAATGTAGTATGCAAATTATTGAGACAATTAGTTCAAACCACCAAATTCCACTACTACGCCATGTTAAGTACAATTCAATAAATGAAAAGCACAGAGAATTGAGGACTACAATTAAATCTGTTTTGAAAATGGGATGGAATCAAAGACTTCAAATGGATGATTTAAGGTAATACAGACTCTAATTATACTACAAATCCTGATGATTGAAAGAGTGTCTCAGGAACCCAAGTATTATTGAATGGATCACCAGTTAAGGTGACAAGTTCAACCCAAAAGGTTGTGACTTTATCTGTAACCAAAGCCAAACTATATGCAGCAAAATCATGTGCACAAGGTATGTTGATATCATGGATAATGATGCAAGCTATGGAACTACTGGCCGTGGCTGTGACAAGATTCCTGCTGCAGGAAAAAGATAATAAATTTAAAATAAATAGTCATCATAACCATTCTTTTAAAATAGTCTAGCTTTCTGTCATGCAATGGAGTGGTGATGTGAACAAATCCTTGCAACCGTCCAAAATGATGGTGTGACAGAAGCAGATCCCATGGTTGATTAGTTTTGCACCTTGCATGGTACAATACAATATATCTGATAAATTTGAATGTCACAATTTTTTATCATGTTAGATTGTCACAACTTGGGACAAGAATATTTAATAATTTTGGTTGCGTTGTCATCACTTGTGACATGGCCGACTGAAGAGATTCTCACAACCATCATTGTTATGATTCATCTGTGATGGTTGTTGTGGGCAATGATGACAGCCAATATAAAGAAAAATTATTTGAACTGATTTTGTCTGAAAGACACATAGGAATAGTAAAAATCGAAACTTGTCTCCCCTAATGCAAAAAATAATATGGACCAAATCCTTGGCAATAGAGGGCGGGTTTAATGGCAATTTGTTACAAAATAATAATATACGTACCATACTCATTCTATATTATTAATTTGAGTAAATCTTAAAAATATACATAAAAAAATAATAGCATCGAATCGATCGTAAAGAAGCAAAAAAATATATGGGCCATTGGGCACATACAATCTTATCAAAAAATGCGGTCCAGCAGGGTCAGCACAAATCGATCAGCACCTTATAGGCGCTTCATTCGTATGAAAATTATTCAAAAACAAGCTAAATATACCATCCACGAGTCGAATTCCAGCAATATGATCAATATCAGCAAAATCAGACAGCGCAAATAGCTCGGCACCTCCTTGGTGCCTCATTCTTATGATAAAAGCTAAAGCCAGCCAAAAGCAATATGAACGACCAATCGATGGATATAATTATCATGATGATTCGTGCCTATGATTGATGCCACATGCCACCATACAAATAACTGGAATTTTCGCTCCAACCTGTTCGATCCATTCATTGTATCTGAAATTAATGACAACATCAAGAGTGATACCCTAGACACAATAGCACTCATTCATTCCATAAAAAGAGACAATCGTCTTTTCACATATGTATAATATTGTCCCCATCACGCAAGTCAAAGCTGAATATTGAATCATGAAGATTTCTTCAGTCCTGTCCTTCTTGCTCCTCATCTGCGGTTTTCAACCATTCAGATCCTCCACCCTCCACATCGAAGATGTCGAGATCACAGGTGAAGTCGAACTCATTGGTGATAGTTTCCTCAGTCAGGGTGCAGCAAAGGGATCCAGCCAAGTGAATGTGGATTCCTCCTTCGTTTCTTTCGTCCAGGCCAGGGCAAGGGGAGAGAACACCGGTCTTTTCGGCTTCCTTCCTTTCAATAGCCAAAAGAAGTACCTTCTTCCGGTGACATCAGTTTTCCACACCACCGAGAAACACGTTGACTACGATGCCCATTCCAACTATCAGGCGCAAGCCGAAGGGGTTGTGGCTCTTTATTCTCTTCAAGATCACAAGGAAGCGCACTTCGAGGTCAAAGAAACTTGCATTCCCATTCAGAAAAACCGCTTAATGCTGTTTCACAGCGGTGACTCGGTTCACCGCACCGTCATTAGGAATACAGAGGAGAATGCGGTTAAATTCATTGGGCCCTTTGCCACGAAGACTCTTTCCATAGTAGGAGCGGTCAGCCTTGTAAGTTATTTTTTGTGTATGAGTCAGCAATTGAACTATGAATTTCATTTGGGATGTCAAGCATACTGCGTATTTCGTTTTGACGCATTGATATATTTTGTATTGTATCTATTTTTCTGCTGCGATCAATATAGTCCCCTACCGAATATCCAACCAGTAATCCTACCAAATACCCCACTCTTACCCCTACCGCATCCCCTACCACCTCTCCTATCTCATCCACTACCACATCCCCTACCGCAAACATTACCGCATCCCTTACATCATCCCCTACCACATTCCCTACTACCAAATCTGAAAAAACACTCAAATCAGGAAAAGGACCCAAATCAGGAAAAACACCCAAATC
>JALLPE010002032.1:0-10353 GCA_036940025.1 Conticribra weissflogii
TTTGAATTATTTTGGATTACTTTGGATTACTTTGGATTAGTTCAGATTACTTTAGATTACTTAGGATTACTTTGGATTACTTTGGATTACTTTAGATTACTCTGGATCACTTTAGATTACTTTAGATTACTTTAGATTACTTTAGATTACTCTGGATCACTTTGGATTCCTTTGGACTAGTTTGGATTAGTTTATATTCCTTTAGATTCCTTTAGATTCCTTAAGATTACTTTAGATTACTTTGGATTACTTTGGATTACTTGGGATTATTTTGGATTGAGTCATCCAAGATTTTTGGATTGTGTACCAGGTTGATATGTATTACTTAGGACACAATGGCAGTTTTGTCTCCATTCTTATTTCTGTTTATAACATTTAAGACATAAAGTTAATTCATTAATTTTATCTAATCAAGTTTTTAATTTCCTTTTCAATGAGGTACAAAAGTTTCTACAGCTCCTTTTGGAAGCTGATGTATACATTATTAAAAGAAAAGGGTTCTCACAAAAAAGTTGACATCAACCAAAGTAACATTCAACTACTTTTGTTAACATCAAATATTGGCCAGTTTTCCTCACAAACGATTGGATAACACTAATGCATCTTCCCCCAAATATAACTATGAACACTTCTTCACTGTTCATTTGTGGTTTGTGCCCTGTGACCTTTGCTGGTATGATTTGGCAATTTCCACAACAGGTCAATAGAATAGCACCTGTAACAGTAAAATCCTATTTCTGAGGACAGATATATTGTGTAATTGCTAATACTTTAATGGTAATCATGTAAACATAACTGTGCACACTTGATATCCTAAAAAACCCATCCGGTCCAAAGCCTCTTCTGCAAAAATTCTCATACATAAGCCCAACTTTCATATACAATACTGACAATGATTATGAAATCATTAACTGAAGTATCATAGCAGGGAACAAAATTCTTCCCAAAATCCATCTATGTTCATTCACAAAGCATTACATGAGATGCTGAACAGTATTTGTAAGTGTAATAATCACAATGAAGAAAACTATTGAAAATTTCTACTTGTTTACAATGGAACACCTGTTTATGAAACAACACCTGATTGCAACAAAGTGTTTGAATGAAAATGAGGAATTTTTGTTGTTGTTTCACAAAACTTTTATGTCACAAATATGCTAACCTAGACAAATTAGAAAATCAATATCCACACACTATAGTGGGAGGGGTGTTGGGGAGGATTGCAGGTGTTGGGAGGGGGGGGGGTTGGAATGAATTATCATGAATTTTTGTATGTTGTGTCATCTTCCTTTTTAGCAGGATAAAAACCCAAACTCTAAACAAGTTAGTTGTTAAAGTTTGCCAAAATACTTGACCTCTTCCTATTCTAGTTGTATATCTTTCCAATTAGTGGTTTTGGTGCAGACTCAATCTTCTTGTAAGTATATCATCTTATCAGTAAGGACTTAGTCTTTTTATGTTACCACATGGTCTTTCCTGAACTTTGTGATCTTCATTCAGCCACTAAATATTTTCTTGTGAGATCAATCATTATTGTTTGAAACACTTAGTCAAACATAGTTTATGGCGTGATAAATCTGGAGAATTCACAAGAATTTGATGGAATTCAGTAGAATTCATAAGACATCTTTCCACGTGTCTCCAAAGATTTTAATCATTATTATCATGATGAATCTATTATTATCCATAATCCACGACACAGTAATATCCACGACTCGCGTCAACAAACATCTGGCTCTCAGTTCTCTTACGTAGTATGGCGTTGTACTAGATGTACATATTGTACGATTTCAAGAGTACTGCGAATAATTTGTCTTCTTCCTTCCTTGATTGCCTCTTATATTGTTGGTGTGCTCATAAAATCAAAAAATAACCCAGTCTCGGATTGTTAATAATAAAATGAATTAAAAGAAATAATAATAACTAATGACACGAGGAATGAACAACATCCCCACCGCCCGCCGCGGCCGAACCCACTACCAAAGCGGCCCCAACGACAACCGCGGCCTCTCGGGAATCTGCTCCGTAATCTTCGTCATTCTTCTCTTCCTTCTCCCTCCCATCGTCTTCTACGGCTCCGAAGGAAGACGCCATGCCAGATACGTCACTCTGCGAGAGGCGATGACGTCGGACATCGTCGAGTTGAATCGAGACTTGGACGGGGACGCCTTGAGGGCTTTGGAAAGGAGTGGGGGGAGCAATTTGGAGGCGTTGATTCCCGTGGAGGCGTTGGTTCACGGGACTGCAGGCGCGATTGATGCAATTTCTACGGATGGAGCCATGGGGGTGAGTTTTGAGATTTGACCATGGCAGTATTTCCCGTGTATTGTACGTATGATCTTTTTAGACAAGACTTTTCTCTGCAAGCGCCGATATTTTTCATGAAAAATACTCCTGTTTGTCCGAACATCAATCGTCAATCGTCACGCAGGTATCTATTCCAGGTTCATTGACCCTTCGAAGAAATACTCAATATTGCCAATGGCAAGAGCTTCAATCACAACATTGCCAGACTTGCACGAGAACCGTAACTGCAAAGGATGGTGAGAACGATTCGAGTTTCGTCGTTGCAATTTCTTTCAGTTATATCCTTGCATTGTATTTTGTAATGTGTGTCACATGTTGTGATTAAGGAAACGAATGAATTACCTTTTGTACATTTTCTGATATCTCATATTTCTTACTTTATTTACAAATGCCAGGGTCGACCAAAGAAGAAAGTTATTCATGCAATTGCGTAACTCATTACGATTATGTGAAAGGTTGGAGAAATTTCAGAATCAATAGCATGCTTTTCGACCAAGTAAGTTTCTTCATTTTGCCCATCGCAAATTTCTTGTTTGAAACTTGTGAAAGATGACCAATCCGTCGAATTCGAATCCAACTCGTGGGGACTCGCATCTCATAACAGCCTGGTGCACATCACAATCCACAAAGAGATCCCATGCCCAGCACAATGTTTACGTCCAGTGATGCCACGCTGACATTTCGCGAAGGAGACGGAGCCATCGACAATGTTAACGATGCCACCGATCGACAACGAACGACACCCGAACGAAATCCAACCACGCTCCAAACACGCCTGAACCCCGAAATGCTCGCCTCCGGAATCCGAAACCAACCATGGCGTCGCGTCGATTTCGTCCCCAACGGTCGGGCGCCACCGCCGTCCTTCCTCTCCCGTCTCTTCTCCTTGATATTACCAACCTCGTGGACCATTCAAAACACGAGATACGAACCTCTCCAACTCCTCCGGGACACACCCACCTCCCGTGCCGCCACGGAATATAATTTCGTCTACGTCGGTCAAGGCGGGTATTTCTTCTCTCCCTACGAATCTTCCATGACGTCCCAATTGTTGAATTACTTCGTGCAATACATGGAGGGATCGTTGTTCGATTGGCAGCTCGGGGATCTGATGCCGAGTTGCCGAGCGGGCGATGTGAGGTTTTATTACGAAGTTCAGGATCCGAACGTGGTTTCGGTGTTGGGAGAGATTGGAAGGAATGTCGGTGTCGCGAGTGGGTTGGAGATCCGTCCGAGAGTCATGGCGGGTAGTGGTGGTGTTGGGAGGGTGGGTGCTGCCTCTTCCATAGGAATGGTTCACGGCGGAGTTCGTTCGGCAGAGGAGATGATCATCGCCGAAGATACGGATTCGAGGAATATGGCGCTTTTGTTTCGAGGACTTTTGTTGTTGTGGTCGATTCCGGCATCGAGATTACTCGGCGTTGCGTTGGGACGAGAAGTGGGCAGTTCGTCGTTGTCGATGCAAGCCATGGGTGCGATCGGGACGTTCGCGACGTTGTTGGGTGGAACGTGGGTTTGGATTTGGGGCACATCTTTCTCTTCTGCGGGAGTGGGAGGAGGAAGGGATACGGTGTTGTTGTTGATCCTGGGTGGATATCTGTGTATTTTGACATATCGGTCATCGGTACCACGAGGGGTCGGACGACGATGGCATGCCGTTTGGTGCAGGATAGGGGAATGGGCGAATGTGCCTCCGGGATGGAGAGTGGAGGACACGCATGTCCCGAATGCGTCGAGGGGTGATCATCCGGCTCATGGAAAACATTTGTAAGTCGGTGGTCGAAGCGACTACTTGCAGCTGCCAGAACTCTTGTCGACGCTCAAGCCACTTCGTTTCCTATGCCGTTCATCATTATTTCAAAGCGAGCGAGGAGGCATATCCATTGAAGAGTTACTGAAGGAGGAATTCAGGTCATTCTATATCATTTGATATCGCGTTCGATACTATATTGTAAGCAAAATAATTATGTCAACCAAAGTAGTGTTCTCTTACTGTCAAGGAGTTTTTACATCCAGACTCAAACAAGTTAAGTTGATGCCGCTATTCTCAGTTGGAAGGATATTGGTTGTTTTTCATGGAATTACGACATGGTCATCTTTCAACGACGTCCAATTTCTATGGTCAATGCGTCTGTAACCCTTTTGTGGATCGCAATAACCTAAATAATAGCGATTGTAGCAATCGGTCTCAGTTCCGCCTTCATAGGCATCTGCATCCCACCACCCCATATCCTTTTCCCCGGGCAATGTTCTCCGCACGCGAAACCATTCCCTAATCAACTTACGACAAGTCAAATCCTTATACGTCTCCATGACCTTGTTGCAATCCAAGCAATTCATCGGCATTTTGCAGTACGTATAATGCGCCACCCTCGTCTCCTCCACCGGAGCCCTCTGACAATCGACGTCATCGCAATTCTTCCTGCCATCCCTGCAATCCGTATCATAATAATTATACCTCGGGTTCGATTCATTTCGCATGGATGGCAATATACTCCCATAGGGATACTTCGCCTTACTGTTCCTCGTCGAAACCCGTGCATTGTCCGCGATCTGGTTGTATTTGCATCGATTCAACTCCACACTCGTTTCCGCTTGCAATTCGCCAAAGTAATACGCCAACAAACCTTGAACGGTCAGACTTCCCCATATGTGCATTCCATACCCGGACTTAAACCATCCGGTATTCTCGGCATCCCTTCCCGGGTAATGTTCGCCGGAATAGACCATGGAAATAAGCTCTTTGTACGTTTCGAACGAAGGACGCAGAACGAGAAATCCTCCCTGAACTCCCACACGCTTCGATTGCTTGCTTTTCGGAATGATCATGTTGTAATCTTTCGTATAAAACGCATCCACCGTAACATTCCTCAACAACCCCTCCGCAACAGTGGCATTCACATCCTCCACCTCCATCTGCTCCCTCCCCTCCACGCCATACACCCTCTTATTCAAATAGGTCGGAGCCACGACGTCGACCAATTTCCTCCTCGCCTCTTTCCCCTCCTCGCCACTCGGGCCAAAGTACATGACGTCGAACAACTCGTCCATCGGCCGCAAGATCAGGGTATCCAAATCCAAATGCACCACCATCGCATATTCCTCCAATAAGTACGAATTCAATTTGACCAATTCGTAATCCCCGCAGCATCCATCGTCGCCTATTCCCGATCGCAGATTCGACCCGTCGGGAATTTCGATCCATTGTTTGTGGATGGGCGGAAGTTGTGGGGAGATTTCGAATCCGGCCAGTTTTAGGAAAGTGTCGCAGGGTCGGATGTCGCCGACGGTGAAGGCGATGAGTTTGGAGGCGTAGCGAGAATGGGGGTGTTTGGGATGGGAGTTGAGTTTGATGGAGCGTTGGAGGACGGTGGCGGCGTCGAAGAGGTATTGGGACATTTTTGGGGAGCATTGGAAGATGGAGATGACGTAGGCTACGGTGCTGATGGGGTCGGATGGAGTTGTTGGAGTGGGTGTATTATTTGGCGGGGATGCACGAGAAGATGAAGAAGGTAATGACGATGATTTTGGCGATGCAAAGTTGGCAAAGGATGGGATGATGTGCAATTGCAAACTATTGGATCGAAGACTGACCGCAGTGAAAAAGGTGGCAAACAGAAATATGCGAATTGTGGCCACTTTCCAATGCGAATTGTTGCTATGGCGTGACGGATAGGTTATTTTCCCCATGATCTTTTGTAGTTTGAAACAAATACATCCATTCGATTTATCCGAGAATGACTGCCGTGATTGCTGCATTGTTTAGCGACGTAGATTGGCCCAGTTTTCTTATTATGAGGTTTTTTGGAGGTAGACATTTCATTTATTCATTCTGCTTTACATGTCAACTGCAGCGTAAAAAATAATCTAATTGAAGTGAGTGAACAAATTTCGAAATGAAGAATTCGATTGTTGATGCAAAAATGTTTGTGAAAATGAGATGAAAGGCAAGTGGCATGCAAGCAACAGCAACCAACGTCATCATGATGTTTTGGATCAGTGAAAAAATTCAAACACCTTGGGAAGAAAATCATTCTCCTTTCGCAACACGACAATACGACGTGAACATCAACCTTTATAGCAATAACCAAAAAGAATATCGACACGTCGTAAGTATAATATCGAAAAGGGCTTGGCGCATTCGTAATGAGACCAGTCGGAGCTTGCGAAAGCAAGCAATGCCTTGAATCACTTACATGTAGGATGCTTTAATGACAGGCAGGCTTCGAAACTACTACAAGATAACATCGAGGTTCCTTTGTATTTCTCATATGAGTGGTGTGGAGGTAGAAATGCAGAGGAAAAAGAAGAATGAGGTAAAATAATATCTAGTCCAATAGTGAGGTCTCAGATTTAGATGGGAAGGGCGTCTCATCACTACAATACCAATGCAACATTATGACAGCGATTCTCTATAGCGACCTCTAGAGCAGCAAAAAAAAAAAGGGCCTATCGAATGAGGCAAGCGTATCATATGTACCTATCAAAGATACACCCGTATAGAGTACATCATGAAGACAAAGGATTGGCGAATTCTTTTGGCGATTTTTTCAATGTCTGTATTATCAGTGATAGTAGTTAACTATCACAGTTAGGCAGTGTTCCTCTGGGCAAATCTACGCATCTGAGCACACGACTGCTAATCTTTGCACTTGGGACTGCTCATTTTTGCCCATTTTGGCATTCAGACGAGCACTGTTCATTTGCTCTCAATGAACAAAAGTAAAAGCAATCAAGAGAGAAATTTTGACCAGATGTCAATTTTTATCTTTGTGATGTCATGAAATCTTCTAGAACCTTCTTCACTCAGCCATTGCTTGAATTGAGACCATGCTTGGGTGTGATCAATAGACCAGCAGGTTGGCGGTTGGCACATTGCTTTTTATTCTGACCATGATTACTTTTCATTGCCTCCACCATGTCACAACCTTCACTTTTGAGACACCAGCTGCAGGGTTTTGCATTGGTTGGATGGGGGGAGTAAACTCAGCAGCAAGTGCGGTTAAATATATTGACCAGACATAGGGCAAGCCTGATTATGTTGTGAGAGGGGTGATGAAAAGTGTCTTTGTGATTGAGGCCAATTTGGTGCCATGGTTTGATGGGAATTTGCGGTTTGCCGCAAAATTATTTTTGATGGAATGAAAATTTTGATTTGGTGCATGGTCTGTGCTGCTGTCACCAAGACAGTGATCAGTCAATGAACAATGTGCAAAATGTCCTGTTTGAGAAGCTTGATAGCCTCAAAACAGCTTTGTGCATTATTCATTGCACATTTCAAGGAGTGTCAAATGCACAATACGCAATGAACATATGAAAAAAAAACATTGATGACCTCCTGCCTTAATATCTTTGATATTTACAACTCATCCATTGCAGGTTTTTTGATCTTCATCCATTTTCAGCCAGACAGACAGCCCTTGCTATGGATAAGCATTTTGAGAAAAAAACAGAAAACAATTCAGCCCACAAAAAACTCAGGATGAAGTGCTTGCTAGCTAGCAGCTACAAAATCAGTTGTTGTCAAAAGTTTGAACATAATGCAAATAACTAGTAAAATATTGCTCTACAACCAAAAAGTTATTATTAAAAGTTTCTCAGGATAGTCCCAGGGAAGTGTGTTCAAAGGTGTTTTGGTCTGCATGGGGATTTGATGGAGTTACAGGGTCATATGGGTTAGATTGTTGGGATAAAAATTGTCAAAAGTTTGGTTGCTCATGTACATCTTAGTACTATTTCTACATAGGAAAATCAACTGTTGACAGTTCAGTTTTGGGCAAACCAATCATTGAACAAAATGTGCACAATCAAGCATGCATGGTCCCAACAATGGCAGTAAGACCACAAAAATTGTGTGGACCCATCAAATTTTCATTTTGGAACATCAATGGTGTGACTTTGAGTGGTCATAAGGAAGTTAAAACTTGGAGTAACCCCAGCATATTACATATCAATGTGTTTGGCTTTTTGTAAGGATTCCTGCCATGAGCTCAGATTGACATAAAAAATAACTGTTTCAAAGTTATTATCAATTTACTTGAAGTGTCTAGGACTAGGTTTCATTTTTGGATGTCTAGAATCTTGACAATGACTGGTAGTCTCTATTGTGCTATTAGCCTGTACCCAAAAATGTATACTTTTTTGTTGAAAACTCATCCTCCAGAGGACAAGTCATTACAATTTTAGAGGTCATGTTTGAAGAACTTGGCCTCTAGAGGACAAGTGTTTATTTCATGGGACCTGACAGGAGATTGTCACAAACAAACAAGTGCAGATCAAAACAGGGATTTGCACTAAAAATTCTTTTTACACTAAGCAAATGTCCAAAAAGATGCAATTCCTAGATAATTGATCCTAATATGTGGATAAAACTTGGAACTACTATTATCATAAAGAAATTAGTTGTAATAGTTATATTCAGATCAACTGCAATAATCATTTAGTTCTTCAAAAATCAGAATGAATATTTTGTGAAAAGAAGACTTGTCTTGCAAATAGGCATTATTGTTTTATGCAGGGTATTTTAATCAACAAATTGAAGTCGTCACATGCAAATCATCAAAAGATGCACCTTGAGATACACAAAGTACACAAAAAAGTCAATGGAAGCAAGCTAGGGCATCAAAACTTTATCCCTATTCCACCATGTTTAACAGAATTGATACTCTCTCTTGCTCCAGACAAATGTGAAAGATATTATGGGTTTTGGTATGCAGATAGCAAAATGATCAATCAGCTCAGTGAATGCAAATTGGAAGAAAATAAAGTATTTCATATCCATGTGGAATTAAGTGATGAAAATACTGACATTTTCATTAAAAAATCTCACAATCCATCTGCATGGGATGGATCCAATTCTGAAAAACAGAGTAAAGTTAGACAGTTAGATATATGTTTTAACAACATGGATACCTTTATTGAGACAATCCACTACTGTAATGATCTCATGGCCACACTAGAATGCAAATAAAATCAAATTTAACCTCACTTTGGAGGTAAAATTGAAGAATCCAACTGCCATTTTTTACTGCAATTTATTCTCTTTGTAGTTTGTGTCATGATCTGTTTCACAACAGATTCATGAGTCTCATGATGAGATAACATGGTCAAGCACCTTTTCAATTTTTTCCTTCCCCTTTGGGGTGTAACAAATCAAACCTTCATTGAGCATTGAAAAGATGTTCTGACATTTCTTTGTCACACTTCATCACATGAATATGGAGACTCTTGTTCTGAATTTTTGTCATCACTGACTTGTAACTTCATTGAATGGTCCAATTACTTTCCCATTTTGGAGGGATGCCAATGATAAAAAAATGATACCTATCAAATCTTGGTAAGAGTCCAATAAGAGCAGATTGCTGGATGCAATTACTCCATGTTCAGAGATCTTCATATGACCCAATTTAACCTTCTTTTTTGTTGACAGAATGGTTAGATTGGGTGTAACTGTAGCTATTGTTTGATTTGTTGCAAGTTCATCACTTTGTTCTAAGTCACAGCCATTTATTTCTTTTTCAGATATAGAATAATTTGTTTTATCTTGACAATATTTGCAAAAACTATCTGATACTCATGACAAAGTGGATGGTTCTTAGATTTTCTTTAATAGAAGATGTTGCATTCCCAAAAGGATCCATGATAATAGTGGTTATATGGTTGCAGTATCATCCAAACTATAACTGTTATTGGTGATCAAGTCTGAAATGATATTCTATGTGTGATGTATGATGTCTGTGGTGATGTTTGGTTGGATATTATAATCAATCAATATGATTTGTCAATTGATCATTTATTGTAATTTGGTGTATTCCCGCAAATAAGAAAAGTATACATTTAGAGAAGTTGGCCTCTAGAGGCTGAGTTATGGTGTATACAATTAAAAACTCATTCTCTAGAGGATAATTTCCCATAAGTTGTCCTCCAGAGGATGAGATTTGTTGGTACAAGTTCAATGCAGGTGTTGGCAAGCTGTAACAAATACCTGTTTTTTTTTATGCCAATATTTTACCCTGTTCTCAGAAACTCTGGATATAGAAAATATAC